>CM074084.1:16247345-16454908 GCA_037178815.1 Barbatula barbatula | reverse complement strand
GATGATGAGAATGTCAGTTTTGACAAAGAACACTGTTCATTACTGAAATGCTCTAATTGAGCTGTTAGAATGTCAGAAACAAGCTTTCTGAGCTGAAAACTGCATTTTGTGACAAAGTGCATCAGTGGATGATGAGAATGTCAGTTTTGACAAAGAACACTGTTCATTACTAAAATGCTCTAATTGAGCTGTTAGAATGTCAGAAACAAGCTTTCTGAGCTGAAAACTGCATTTTGTGACAAAGTGCATCAGTGGATGATGAGAATGTCAGTTTTGACAAAGAACACTGTTCATTACTAAAATGCTCTAATTGAGCTGTTAGAATGTCAGAAACAAGCTTTCTGAGCTGAAAACTGCATTTTGTGACAAAGTGCATCAGTGGATGATGAGAATGTCAGTTTTGACAAAGAACACTGTTCATTACTAAAATGCTCTAATTGAGCTGTTAGAATGTCAGAAACAAGCTTTCTGAGCTGAAAACTGCATTTTGTGACAAAGTGCATCAGTGGATGATGAGAATGTCAGTTTTGACAAAGAACACTGTTCATTACTAAAATGCTCTAATTGAGCTGTTAGAATGTCAGAAACAAGCTTTCTGAGCTGAAAACTGCATTTTGTGACAAAGTGCATCAGTGGATGATGAGAATGTCAGTTTTGACAAAGAACACTGTTCATTACTAAAATGCTCTAATTGAGCTGTTAGAATGTCAGAAACAAGCTTTCTGAGCTGAAAACTGCATTTTGTGACAAAGTGCATCAGTGGATGATGAGAAATGTCAGTTTTGACAAAGAACACTGTTCATTACTAAAATGCTCTAATTGAGCTGTTAGAATGTCAGAAACAAGCTTTCTGAGCTGAAAACTGCATTTTGTGACAGAGTGCATCAGTGGATGATGAGAATGTCAGTTTTGACAAAGAACACTGTTCATTACTAAAATGCTCTAATTGAGCTGTTAGAATGTCAGAAACAAGCTTTCTGAGCTGAAAACTGCATTTTGTGACAAAGTGCATCAGTGGATGATGAGAATGTCAGTTTTGACAAAGAACACTGTTCATTACTAAAATGCTCTAATTGAGCTGTTAGAATGTCAGAAACAAGCTTTCTGAGCTGAAAACTGCATTTTGTGACAAAGTGCATCAGTGGATGATGAGAAATGTCAGTTTTGACAAAGAACACTGTTCATTACTAAAATGCTCTAATTGAGCTGTTAGAATGTCAGAAACAAGCTTTCTGAGCTGAAAACTGCATTTTGTGACAGAGTGCATCAGTGGATGATGAGAATGTCAGTTTTGACAAAGAACACTGTTCATTACTAAAATGCTCTAATTGAGCTGTTAGAATGTCAGAAACAAGCTTTCTGAGCTGAAAACTGCATTTTGTGACAAAGTGCATCAGTGGATGATGAGAATGTCAGTTTTGACAAAGAACACTGTTCATTACTAAAATGCTCTAATTGAGCTGTTAGAATGTCAGAAACAAGCTTTCTGAGCTGAAAACTGCATTTTGTGACAAAGTGCATCAGTGGATGATGAGAATGTCAGTTTTGACAAAGAACACTGTTCATTACTAAAATGCTCTAATTGAGCTGTTAGAATGTCAGAAACAAGCTTTCTGAGCTGAAAACTGCATTTTGTGACAAAGTGCATCAGTGGATGATGAGAATGTCAGTTTTGACAAAGAACACTGTTCATTACTAAAATGCTCTAATTGAGCTGTTAGAATGTCAGAAACAAGCTTTCTGAGCTGAAAACTGCATTTTGTGACAAAGTGCATCAGTGGATGATGAGAATGTCAGTTTTGACAAAGAACACTGTTCATTACTAAAATGCTCTAATTGAGCTGTTAGAATGTCAGAAACAAGCTTTCTGAGCTGAAAACTGCATTTTGTGACAGAGTGCATCAGTGGATGATGAGAATGTCAGTTTTGACAAAGAACACTGTTCATTACTAAAATGCTCTAATTGAGCTGTTAGAATGTCAGAAACAAGCTTTCTGAGCTGAAAACTGCATTTTGTGACAGAGTGCATCAGTGGATGATGAGAATGTCAGTTTTGACAAAGAACACTGTTCATTACTAAAATGCTCTAATTGAGCTGTTAGAATGTCAGAAACAAGCTTTCTGAGCTGAAAACTGCATTTTGTGACAAAGTGCATCAGTGGATGATGAGAATGTCAGTTTTGACAAAGAACACTGTTCATTACTAAAATGCTCTAATTGAGCTGTTAGAATGTCAGAAACAAGCTTTCTGAGCTGAAAACTGCATTTTGTGACAAAGTGCATCAGTGGATGATGAGAATGTCAGTTTTGACAAAGAACACTGTTCATTACTAAAATGCTCTAATTGAGCTGTTAGAATGTCAGAAACAAGCTTTCTGAGCTGAAAACTGCATTTTGTGACAAAGTGCATCAGTGGATGATGAGAATGTCAGTTTTGACAAAGAACACTGTTCATTACTGAAATGCTCTAATTGAGCTGTTAGAATGTCAGAAACAAGCTTTCTGAGCTGAAAACTGCATTTTGTGACAGAGTGCATCAGTGGATGATGAGAATGTCAGTTTTGACAAAGAACACTGTTCATTACTAAAATGCTCTAATTGAGCTGTTAGAATGTCAGAAACAAGCTTTCTGAGCTGAAAACTGCATTTTGTGACAAAGTGCATCAGTGGATGATGAGAATGTCAGTTTTGACAAAGAACACTGTTCATTACTAAAATGCTCTAATTGAGCTGTTAGAATGTCAGAAACAAGCTTTCTGAGCTGAAAACTGCATTTTGTGACAAAGTGCATCAGTGGATGATGAGAATGTCAGTTTTGACAAAGAACACTGTTCATTACTAAAATGCTCTAATTGAGCTGTTAGAATGTCAGAAACAAGCTTTCTGAGCTGAAAACTGCATTTTGTGACAAAGTGCATCAGTGGATGATGAGAAATGTCAGTTTTGACAAAGAACACTGTTCATTACTGAAATGCTCTAATTGAGCTGTTAGAATGTCAGAAACAAGCTTTCTGAGCTGAAAACTGCATTTTGTGACAAAGTGCATCAGTGGATGATGAGAATGTCAGTTTTGACAAAGAACACTGTTCATTACTAAAATGCTCTAATTGAGCTGTTAGAATGTCAGAAACAAGCTTTCTGAGCTGAAAACTGCATTTTGTGACAGAGTGCATCAGTGGATGATGAGAATGTCAGTTTTGACAAAGAACACTGTTCATTACTGAAATGCTCTAATTGAGCTGTTAGAATGTCAGAAACAAGCTTTCTGAGCTGAAAACTGCATTTTGTGACAAAGTGCATCAGTGGATGATGAGAATGTCAGTTTTGACAAAGAACACTGTTCATTACTAAAATGCTCTAATTGAGCTGTTAGAATGTCAGAAACAAGCTTTCTGAGCTGAAAACTGCATTTTGTGACAAAGTGCATCAGTGGATGATGAGAATGTCAGTTTTGACAAAGAACACTGTTCATTACTAAAATGCTCTAATTGAGCTGTTAGAATGTCAGAAACAAGCTTTCTGAGCTGAAAACTGCATTTTGTGACAGAGTGCATCAGTGGATGATGAGAATGTCAGTTTTGACAAAGAACACTGTTCATTACTAAAATGCTCTAATTGAGCTGTTAGAATGTCAGAAACAAGCTTTCTGAGCTGAAAACTGCATTTTGTGACAAAGTGCATCAGTGGATGATGAGAATGTCAGTTTTGACAAAGAACACTGTTCATTACTAAAATGCTCTAATTGAGCTGTTAGAATGTCAGAAACAAGCTTTCTGAGCTGAAAACTGCATTTTGTGACAAAGTGCATCAGTGGATGATGAGAAATGTCAGTTTTGACAAAGAACACTGTTCATTACTAAAATGCTCTAATTGAGCTGTTAGAATGTCAGAAACAAGCTTTCTGAGCTGAAAACTGCATTTTGTGACAAAGTGCATCAGTGGATGATGAGAAATGTCAGTTTTGACAAAGAACACTGTTCATTACTGAAATGCTCTAGTTGAGCTGTTAGAATGTCAGAAACAAGCTTTCTGAGCTGAAAACTGCATTTTGTGACAGAGTGCATCAGTGGATGATGAGAATGTCAGTTTTGACAAAGAACACTGTTCATTACTAAAATGCTCTAATTGAGCTGTTAGAATGTCAGAAACAAGCTTTCTGAGCTGAAAACTGCATTTTGTGACAAAGTGCATCAGTGGATGATGAGAAATGTCAGTTTTGACAAAGAACACTGTTCATTACTAAAATGCTCTAATTGAGCTGTTAGAATGTCAGAAACAAGCTTTCTGAGCTGAAAACTGCATTTTGTGACAGAGTGCATCAGTGGATGATGAGAATGTCAGTTTTGACAAAGAACACTGTTCATTACTAAAATGCTCTAATTGAGCTGTTAGAATGTCAGAAACAAGCTTTCTGAGCTGAAAACTGCATTTTGTGACAAAGTGCATCAGTGGATGATGAGAATGTCAGTTTTGACAAAGAACACTGTTCATTACTAAAATGCTCTAATTGAGCTGTTAGAATGTCAGAAACAAGCTTTCTGAGCTGAAAACTGCATTTTGTGACAAAGTGCATCAGTGGATGATGAGAATGTCAGTTTTGACAAAGAACACTGTTCATTACTAAAATGCTCTAATTGAGCTGTTAGAATGTCAGAAACAAGCTTTCTGAGCTGAAAACTGCATTTTGTGACAAAGTGCATCAGTGGATGATGAGAATGTCAGTTTTGACAAAGAACACTGTTCATTACTGAAATGCTCTAATTGAGCTGTTAGAATGTCAGAAACAAGCTTTCTGAGCTGAAAACTGCATTTTGTGACAGAGTGCATCAGTGGATGATGAGAATGTCAGTTTTGACAAAGAACACTGTTCATTACTGAAATGCTCTAATTGAGCTGTTAGAATGTCAGAAACAAGCTTTCTGAGCTGAAAACTGCATTTTGTGACAAAGTGCATCAGTGGATGATGAGAATGTCAGTTTTGACAAAGAACACTGTTCATTACTAAAATGCTCTAATTGAGCTGTTAGAATGTCAGAAACAAGCTTTCTGAGCTGAAAACTGCATTTTGTGACAAAGTGCATCAGAGGATGATGAGAAATGTCAGTTTTGACAAAGAACACTGTTCATTACTAAAATGCTCTAATTGAGCTGTTAGAATGTCAGAAACAAGCTTTCTGAGCTGAAAACTGCATTTTGTGACAAAGTGCATCAGTGGATGATGAGAATGTCAGTTTTGACAAAGAACACTGTTCATTACTGAAATGCTCTAATTGAGCTGTTAGAATGTCAGAAACAAGCTTTCTGAGCTGAAAACTGCATTTTGTGACAGAGTGCATCAGTGGATGATGAGAATGTCAGTTTTGACAAAGAACACTGTTCATTACTAAAATGCTCTAATTGAGCTGTTAGAATGTCAGAAACAAGCTTTCTGAGCTGAAAACTGCATTTTGTGACAAAGTGCATCAGTGGATGATGAGAATGTCAGTTTTGACAAAGAACACTGTTCATTACTAAAATGCTCTAATTGAGCTGTTAGAATGTCAGAAACAAGCTTTCTGAGCTGAAAACTGCATTTTGTGACAAAGTGCATCAGTGGATGATGAGAATGTCAGTTTTGACAAAGAACACTGTTCATTACTAAAATGCTCTAATTGAGCTGTTAGAATGTCAGAAACAAGCTTTCTGAGCTGAAAACTGCATTTTGTGACAAAGTGCATCAGTGGATGATGAGAATGTCAGTTTTGACAAAGAACACTGTTCATTACTGAAATGCTCTAATTGAGCTGTTAGAATGTCAGAAACAAGCTTTCTGAGCTGAAAACTGCATTTTGTGACAAAGTGCATCAGTGGATGATGAGAATGTCAGTTTTGACAAAGAACACTGTTCATTACTAAAATGCTCTAATTGAGCTGTTAGAATGTCAGAAACAAGCTTTCTGAGCTGAAAACTGCATTTTGTGACAAAGTGCATCAGTGGATGATGAGAATGTCAGTTTTGACAAAGAACACTGTTCATTACTAAAATGCTCTAATTGAGCTGTTAGAATGTCAGAAACAAGCTTTCTGAGCTGAAAACTGCATTTTGTGACAAAGTGCATCAGTGGATGATGAGAATGTCAGTTTTGACAAAGAACACTGTTCATTACTAAAATGCTCTAATTGAGCTGTTAGAATGTCAGAAACAAGCTTTCTGAGCTGAAAACTGCATTTTGTGACAAAGTGCATCAGTGGATGATGAGAATGTCAGTTTTGACAAAGAACACTGTTCATTACTGAAATGCTCTAATTGAGCTGTTAGAATGTCAGAAACAAGCTTTCTGAGCTGAAAACTGCATTTTGTGACAAAGTGCATCAGTGGATGATGAGAATGTCAGTTTTGACAAAGAACACTGTTCATTACTAAAATGCTCTAATTGAGCTGTTAGAATGTCAGAAACAAGCTTTCTGAGCTGAAAACTGCATTTTGTGACAAAGTGCATCAGTGGATGATGAGAATGTCAGTTTTGACAAAGAACACTGTTCATTACTAAAATGCTCTAATTGAGCTGTTAGAATGTCAGAAACAAGCTTTCTGAGCTGAAAACTGCATTTTGTGACAAAGTGCATCAGTGGATGATGAGAATGTCAGTTTTGACAAAGAACACTGTTCATTACTGAAATGCTCTAATTGAGCTGTTAGAATGTCAGAAACAAGCTTTCTGAGCTGAAAACTGCATTTTGTGACAAAGTGCATCAGTGGATGATGAGAATGTCAGTTTTGACAAAGAACACTGTTCATTACTAAAATGCTCTAATTGAGCTGTTAGAATGTCAGAAACAAGCTTTCTGAGCTGAAAACTGCATTTTGTGACAAAGTGCATCAGTGGATGATGAGAAATGTCAGTTTTGACAAAGAACACTGTTCATTACTAAAATGCTCTAATTGAGCTGTTAGAATGTCAGAAACAAGCTTTCTGAGCTGAAAACTGCATTTTGTGACAAAGTGCATCAGTGGATGATGAGAATGTCAGTTTTGACAAAGAACACTGTTCATTACTAAAATGCTCTAATTGAGCTGTTAGAATGTCAGAAACAAGCTTTCTGAGCTGAAAACTGCATTTTGTGACAGAGTGCATCAGTGAATGATGAGAATGTCAGTTTTGACAAAGAACACTGTTCATTACTGAAATGCTCTAATTGAGCTGTTAGAATGTCAGAAACAAGCTTTCTGAGCTGAAAACTGCATTTTGTGACAGAGTGCATCAGTGGATGATGAGAATGTCAGTTTTGACAAAGAACACTGTTCATTACTGAAATGCTCTAATTGAGCTGTTAGAATGTCAGAAACAAGCTTTCTGAGCTGAAAACTGCATTTTGTGACAAAGTGCATCAGTGGATGATGAGAATGTCAGTTTTGACAAAGAACACTGTTCATTACTAAAATGCTCTAATTGGAGCTGTTAGAATGTCAGAAACAAGCTTTCTGAGCTGAAAACTGCATTTTGTGACAAAGTGCATCAGTGGATGATGAGAAATGTCAGTTTTGACAAAGAACACTGTTCATTACTAAAATGCTCTAATTGAGCTGTTAGAATGTCAGAAACAAGCTTTCTGAGCTGAAAACTGCATTTTGTGACAAAGTGCATCAGTGGATGATGAGAATGTCAGTTTTGACAAAGAACACTGTTCATTACTGAAATGCTCTAGTTGAGCTGTTAGAATGTCAGAAACAAGCTTTCTGAGCTGAAAACTGCATTTTGTGACAGAGTGCATCAGTGGATGATGAGAATGTCAGTTTTGACAAAGAACACTGTTCATTACTAAAATGCTCTAATTGAGCTGTTAGAATGTCAGAAACAAGCTTTCTGAGCTGAAAACTGCATTTTGTGACAAAGTGCATCAGTGGATGATGAGAATGTCAGTTTTGACAAAGAACACTGTTCATTACTAAAATGCTCTAATTGAGCTGTTAGAATGTCAGAAACAAGCTTTCTGAGCTGAAAACTGCATTTTGTGACAAAGTGCATCAGTGGATGATGAGAAATGTCAGTTTTGACAAAGAACACTGTTCATTACTAAAATGCTCTAATTGAGCTGTTAGAATGTCAGAAACAAGCTTTCTGAGCTGAAAACTGCATTTTGTGACAGAGTGCATCAGTGGATGATGAGAATGTCAGTTTTGACAAAGAACACTGTTCATTACTGAAATGCTCTAATTGAGCTGTTAGAATGTCAGAAACAAGCTTTCTGAGCTGAAAACTGCATTTTGTGACAAAGTGCATCAGTGGATGATGAGAATGTCAGTTTTGACAAAGAACACTGTTCATTACTAAAATGCTCTAATTGAGCTGTTAGAATGTCAGAAACAAGCTTTCTGAGCTGAAAACTGCATTTTGTGACAAAGTGCATCAGTGGATGATGAGAATGTCAGTTTTGACAAAGAACACTGTTCATTACTAAAATGCTCTAATTGAGCTGTTAGAATGTCAGAAACAAGCTTTCTGAGCTGAAAACTGCATTTTGTGACAAAGTGCATCAGTGGATGATGAGAATGTCAGTTTTGACAAAGAACACTGTTCATTACTAAAATGCTCTAATTGAGCTGTTAGAATGTCAGAAACAAGCTTTCTGAGCTGAAAACTGCATTTTGTGACAAAGTGCATCAGTGGATGATGAGAATGTCAGTTTTGACAAAGAACACTGTTCATTACTGAAATGCTCTAATTGAGCTGTTAGAATGTCAGAAACAAGCTTTCTGAGCTGAAAACTGCATTTTGTGACAAAGTGCATCAGTGGATGATGAGAATGTCAGTTTTGACAAAGAACACTGTTCATTACTAAAATGCTCTAATTGAGCTGTTAGAATGTCAGAAACAAGCTTTCTGAGCTGAAAACTGCATTTTGTGACAAAGTGCATCAGTGGATGATGAGAATGTCAGTTTTGACAAAGAACACTGTTCATTACTAAAATGCTCTAATTGAGCTGTTAGAATGTCAGAAACAAGCTTTCTGAGCTGAAAACTGCATTTTGTGACAAAGTGCATCAGTGGATGATGAGAATGTCAGTTTTGACAAAGAACACTGTTCATTACTAAAATGCTCTAATTGAGCTGTTAGAATGTCAGAAACAAGCTTTCTGAGCTGAAAACTGCATTTTGTGACAAAGTGCATCAGTGGATGATGAGAATGTCAGTTTTGACAAAGAACACTGTTCATTACTGAAATGCTCTAATTGAGCTGTTAGAATGTCAGAAACAAGCTTTCTGAGCTGAAAACTGCATTTTGTGACAAAGTGCATCAGTGGATGATGAGAATGTCAGTTTTGACAAAGAACACTGTTCATTACTGAAATGCTCTAATTGAGCTGTTAGAATGTCAGAAACAAGCTTTCTGAGCTGAAAACTGCATTTTGTGACAAAGGGCATCAGTGGATGATGAGAATGTCAGTTTTGACAAAGAACACTGTTCATTACTAAAATGCTCTAATTGAGCTGTTAGAATGTCAGAAACAAGCTTTCTGAGCTGAAAACTGCATTTTGTGACAAAGTGCATCAGTGGATGATGAGAATGTCAGTTTTGACAAAGAACACTGTTCATTACTAAAATGCTCTAATTGAGCTGTTAGAATGTCAGAAACAAGCTTTCTGAGCTGAAAACTGCATTTTGTGACAAAAGGCATCAGTGGATGATGAGAATGTCAGTTTTGACAAAGAACACTGTTCATTACTAAAATGCTCTAATTGAGCTGTTAGAATGTCAGAAACAAGCTTTCTGAGCTGAAAACTGCATTTTGTGACAGAGTGCATCAGTGGATGATGAGAATGTCAGTTTTGACAAAGAACACTGTTCATTACTAAAATGCTCTAATTGAGCTGTTAGAATGTCAGAAACAAGCTTTCTGAGCTGAAAACTGCATTTTGTGACAAAGTGCATCAGTGGATGATGAGAATGTCAGTTTTGACAAAGAACACTGTTCATTACTAAAATGCTCTAATTGAGCTGTTAGAATGTCAGAAACAAGCTTTCTGAGCTGAAAACTGCATTTTGTGACAAAGTGCATCAGTGGATGATGAGAAATGTCAGTTTTGACAAAGAACACTGTTCATTACTAAAATGCTCTAATTGAGCTGTTAGAATGTCAGAAACAAGCTTTCTGAGCTGAAAACTGCATTTTGTGACAGAGTGCATCAGTGGATGATGAGAATGTCAGTTTTGACAAAGAACACTGTTCATTACTAAAATGCTCTAATTGAGCTGTTAGAATGTCAGAAACAAGCTTTCTGAGCTGAAAACTGCATTTTGTGACAAAGTGCATCAGTGGATGATGAGAATGTCAGTTTTGACAAAGAACACTGTTCATTACTAAAATGCTCTAATTGAGCTGTTAGAATGTCAGAAACAAGCTTTCTGAGCTGAAAACTGCATTTTGTGACAAAGTGCATCAGTGGATGATGAGAATGTCAGTTTTGACAAAGAACACTGTTCATTACTAAAATGCTCTAATTGAGCTGTTAGAATGTCAGAAACAAGCTTTCTGAGCTGAAAACTGCATTTTGTGACAAAGTGCATCAGTGGATGATGAGAAATGTCAGTTTTGACAAAGAACACTGTTCATTACTAAAATGCTCTAATTGAGCTGTTAGAATGTCAGAAACAAGCTTTCTGAGCTGAAAACTGCATTTTGTGACAAAGTGCATCAGTGGATGATGAGAAATGTCAGTTTTGACAAAGAACACTGTTCATTACTAAAATGCTCTAATTGAGCTGTTAGAATGTCAGAAACAAGCTTTCTGAGCTGAAAACTGCATTTTGTGACAGAGTGCATCAGTGGATGATGAGAATGTCAGTTTTGACAAAGAACACTGTTCATTACTAAAATGCTCTAATTGAGCTGTTAGAATGTCAGAAACAAGCTTTCTGAGCTGAAAACTGCATTTTGTGACAAAGTGCATCAGTGGATGATGAGAATGTCAGTTTTGACAAAGAACACTGTTCATTACTAAAATGCTCTAATTGAGCTGTTAGAATGTCAGAAACAAGCTTTCTGAGCTGAAAACTGCATTTTGTGACAAAGTGCATCAGTGGATGATGAGAATGTCAGTTTTGACAAAGAACACTGTTCATTACTGAAATGCTCTAATTGAGCTGTTAGAATGTCAGAAACAAGCTTTCTGAGCTGAAAACTGCATTTTGTGACAAAGTGCATCAGTGGATGATGAGAATGTCAGTTTTGACAAAGAACACTGTTCATTACTAAAATGCTCTAATTGAGCTGTTAGAATGTCAGAAACAAGCTTTCTGAGCTGAAAACTGCATTTTGTGACAAAGTGCATCAGTGGATGATGAGAATGTCAGTTTTGACAAAGAACACTGTTCATTACTAAAATGCTCTAATTGAGCTGTTAGAATGTCAGAAACAAGCTTTCTGAGCTGAAAACTGCATTTTGTGACAAAGTGCATCAGTGGATGATGAGAATGTCAGTTTTGACAAAGAACACTGTTCATTACTAAAATGCTCTAATTGAGCTGTTAGAATGTCAGAAACAAGCTTTCTGAGCTGAAAACTGCATTTTGTGACAAAGTGCATCAGTGGATGATGAGAATGTCAGTTTTGACAAAGAACACTGTTCATTACTAAAATGCTCTAATTGAGCTGTTAGAATGTCAGAAACAAGCTTTCTGAGCTGAAAACTGCATTTTGTGACAAAGTGCATCAGTGGATGATGAGAATGTCAGTTTTGACAAAGAACACTGTTCATTACTGAAATGCTCTAATTGAGCTGTTAGAATGTCAGAAACAAGCTTTCTGAGCTGAAAACTGCATTTTGTGACAAAGTGCATCAGTGGATGATGAGAATGTCAGTTTTGACAAAGAACACTGTTCATTACTAAAATGCTCTAATTGAGCTGTTAGAATGTCAGAAACAAGCTTTCTGAGCTGAAAACTGCATTTTGTGACAAAGTGCATCAGTGGATGATGAGAAATGTCAGTTTTGACAAAGAACACTGTTCATTACTAAAATGCTCTAATTGAGCTGTTAGAATGTCAGAAACAAGCTTTCTGAGCTGAAAACTGCATTTTGTGACAAAGTGCATCAGTGGATGATGAGAATGTCAGTTTTGACAAAGAACACTGTTCATTACTGAAATGCTCTAATTGAGCTGTTAGAATGTCAGAAACAAGCTTTCTGAGCTGAAAACTGCATTTTGTGACAGAGTGCATCAGTGGATGATGAGAATGTCAGTTTTGACAAAGAACACTGTTCATTACTGAAATGCTCTAATTGAGCTGTTAGAATGTCAGAAACAAGCTTTCTGAGCTGAAAACTGCATTTTGTGACAAAGTGCATCAGTGGATGATGAGAATGTCAGTTTTGACAAAGAACACTGTTCATTACTAAAATGCTCTAATTGAGCTGTTAGAATGTCAGAAACAAGCTTTCTGAGCTGAAAACTGCATTTTGTGACAAAGTGCATCAGTGGATGATGAGAAATGTCAGTTTTGACAAAGAACACTGTTCATTACTAAAATGCTCTAATTGAGCTGTTAGAATGTCAGAAACAAGCTTTCTGAGCTGAAAACTGCATTTTGTGAAAAAGTGCATCAGTGGATGATGAGAATGTCAGTTTTGACAAAGAACACTGTTCATTACTGAAATGCTCTAATTGAGCTGTTAGAATGTCAGAAACAAGCTTTCTGAGCTGAAAACTGCATTTTGTGACAGAGTGCATCAGTGGATGATGAGAATGTCAGTTTTGACAAAGAACACTGTTCATTACTGAAATGCTCTAATTGAGCTGTTAGAATGTCAGAAACAAGCTTTCTGAGCTGAAAACTGCATTTTGTGACAAAGTGCATCAGTGGATGATGAGAATGTCAGTTTTGACAAAGAACACTGTTCATTACTAAAATGCTCTAATTGGAGCTGTTAGAATGTCAGAAACAAGCTTTCTGAGCTGAAAACTGCATTTTGTGACAAAGTGCATCAGTGGATGATGAGAAAGTCAGTTTTGACAAAGAACACTGTTCATTACTAAAATGCTCTAATTGAGCTGTTAGAATGTCAGAAACAAGCTTTCTGAGCTGAAAACTGCATTTTGTGACAAAGTGCATCAGTGGATGATGAGAAATGTCAGTTTTGACAAAGAACACTGTTCATTACTGAAATGCTCTAATTGAGCTGTTAGAATGTCAGAAACAAGCTTTCTGAGCTGAAAACTGCATTTTGTGACAGAGTGCATCAGTGGATGATGAGAATGTCAGTTTTGACAAAGAACACTGTTCATTACTAAAATGCTCTAATTGAGCTGTTAGAATGTCAGAAACAAGCTTTCTGAGCTGAAAACTGCATTTTGTGACAAAGTGCATCAGTGGATGATGAGAATGTCAGTTTTGACAAAGAACACTGTTCATTACTAAAATGCTCTAATTGAGCTGTTAGAATGTCAGAAACAAGCTTTCTGAGCTGAAAACTGCATTTTGTGACAAAGTGCATCAGTGGATGATGAGAATGTCAGTTTTGACAAAGAACACTGTTCATTACTAAAATGCTCTAATTGAGCTGTTAGAATGTCAGAAACAAGCTTTCTGAGCTGAAAACTGCATTTTGTGACAGAGTGCATCAGTGGATGATGAGAATGTCAGTTTTGACAAAGAACACTGTTCATTACTGAAATGCTCTAATTGAGCTGTTAGAATGTCAGAAACAAGCTTTCTGAGCTGAAAACTGCATTTTGTGACAAAGTGCATCAGTGGATGATGAGAATGTCAGTTTTGACAAAGAACACTGTTCATTACTAAAATGCTCTAATTGAGCTGTTAGAATGTCAGAAACAAGCTTTCTGAGCTGAAAACTGCATTTTGTGACAAAGTGCATCAGTGGATGATGAGAATGTCAGTTTTGACAAAGAACACTGTTCATTACTAAAATGCTCTAATTGAGCTGTTAGAATGTCAGAAACAAGCTTTCTGAGCTGAAAACTGCATTTTGTGACAAAGTGCATCAGTGGATGATGAGAATGTCAGTTTTGACAAAGAACACTGTTCATTACTAAAATGCTCTAATTGAGCTGTTAGAATGTCAGAAACAAGCTTTCTGAGCTGAAAACTGCATTTTGTGACAAAGTGCATCAGTGGATGATGAGAATGTCAGTTTTGACAAAGAACACTGTTCATTACTAAAATGCTCTAATTGAGCTGTTAGAATGTCAGAAACAAGCTTTCTGAGCTGAAAACTGCATTTTGTGACAAAGTGCATCAGTGGATGATGAGAATGTCAGTTTTGACAAAGAACACTGTTCATTACTAAAATGCTCTAATTGAGCTGTTAGAATGTCAGAAACAAGCTTTCTGAGCTGAAAACTGCATTTTGTGACAAAGTGCATCAGTGGATGATGAGAAATGTCAGTTTTGACAAAGAACACTGTTCATTACTAAAATGCTCTAATTGAGCTGTTAGAATGTCAGAAACAAGCTTTCTGAGCTGAAAACTGCATTTTGTGACAAAGTGCATCAGTGGATGATGAGAATGTCAGTTTTGACAAAGAACACTGTTCATTACTAAAATGCTCTAATTGAGCTGTTAGAATGTCAGAAACAAGCTTTCTGAGCTGAAAACTGCATTTTGTGACAGAGTGCATCAGTGGATGATGAGAATGTCAGTTTTGACAAAGAACACTGTTCATTACTGAAATGCTCTAATTGAGCTGTTAGAATGTCAGAAACAAGCTTTCTGAGCTGAAAACTGCATTTTGTGACATAAGGCATCAGTGGATGATGAGAATGTCAGTTTTGACAAAGAACACTGTTCATTACTAAAATGCTCTAATTGGAGCTGTTAGAATGTCAGAAACAAGCTTTCTGAGCTGAAAACTGCATTTTGTGACAAAGTGCATCAGAGGATGATGAGAAATTCAGTTTTGACAAAGAACACTGTTCATTACTAAAATGCTCTAATTGAGCTGTTAGAATGTCAGAAACAAGCTTTCTGAGCTGAAAACTGCATTTTGTGAAAAAGGCATCAGTGGATGATGAGAAATTCAGTTTTGACAAAGAACACAGTTCATTACTGAAATGCTCTAGTTGAGCTGTTAGAATGTCAGAAACAAGCTTTCTGAGCTGAAAACTGCATTTTGTGACAGAGTGCATCAGTGGATGATGAGAATGTCAGTTTTGACAAAGAACACTGTTCATTACTAAAATGCTCTAATTGAGCTGTTAGAATGTCAGAAACAAGCTTTCTGAGCTGAAAACTGCATTTTGTGACAAAGTGCATCAGTGGATGATGAGAATGTCAGTTTTGACAAAGAACACTGTTCATTACTAAAATGCTCTAATTGAGCTGTTAGAATGTCAGAAACAAGCTTTCTGAGCTGAAAACTGCATTTTGTGACAAAGTGCATCAGTGGATGATGAGAATGTCAGTTTTGACAAAGAACACTGTTCATTACTAAAATGCTCTAATTGAGCTGTTAGAATGTCAGAAACAAGCTTTCTGAGCTGAAAACTGCATTTTGTGACAGAGTGCATCAGTGGATGATGAGAATGTCAGTTTTGACAAAGAACACTGTTCATTACTGAAATGCTCTAATTGAGCTGTTAGAATGTCAGAAACAAGCTTTCTGAGCTGAAAACTGCATTTTGTGACAAAGTGCATCAGTGGATGATGAGAATGTCAGTTTTGACAAAGAACACTGTTCATTACTAAAATGCTCTAATTGAGCTGTTAGAATGTCAGAAACAAGCTTTCTGAGCTGAAAACTGCATTTTGTGACAAAGTGCATCAGTGGATGATGAGAATGTCAGTTTTGACAAAGAACACTGTTCATTACTAAAATGCTCTAATTGAGCTGTTAGAATGTCAGAAACAAGCTTTCTGAGCTGAAAACTGCATTTTGTGACAAAGTGCATCAGTGGATGATGAGAATGTCAGTTTTGACAAAGAACACTGTTCATTACTAAAATGCTCTAATTGAGCTGTTAGAATGTCAGAAACAAGCTTTCTGAGCTGAAAACTGCATTTTGTGACAAAGTGCATCAGTGGATGATGAGAATGTCAGTTTTGACAAAGAACACTGTTCATTACTGAAATGCTCTAATTGAGCTGTTAGAATGTCAGAAACAAGCTTTCTGAGCTGAAAACTGCATTTTGTGACAAAGTGCATCAGTGGATGATGAGAATGTCAGTTTTGACAAAGAACACTGTTCATTACTAAAATGCTCTAATTGAGCTGTTAGAATGTCAGAAACAAGCTTTCTGAGCTGAAAACTGCATTTTGTGACAAAGTGCATCAGTGGATGATGAGAATGTCAGTTTTGACAAAGAACACTGTTCATTACTAAAATGCTCTAATTGAGCTGTTAGAATGTCAGAAACAAGCTTTCTGAGCTGAAAACTGCATTTTGTGACAAAGTGCATCAGTGGATGATGAGAAATGTCAGTTTTGACAAAGAACACTGTTCATTACTAAAATGCTCTAATTGAGCTGTTAGAATGTCAGAAACAAGCTTTCTGAGCTGAAAACTGCATTTTGTGACAAAGTGCATCAGTGGATGATGAGAAATGTCAGTTTTGACAAAGAACACTGTTCATTACTAAAATGCTCTAATTGAGCTGTTAGAATGTCAGAAACAAGCTTTCTGAGCTGAAAACTGCATTTTGTGACAAAGTGCATCAGTGGATGATGAGAATGTCAGTTTTGACAAAGAACACTGTTCATTACTAAAATGCTCTAATTGAGCTGTTAGAATGTCAGAAACAAGCTTTCTGAGCTGAAAACTGCATTTTGTGACAAAGTGCATCAGTGGATGATGAGAATGTCAGTTTTGACAAAGAACACTGTTCATTACTAAAATGCTCTAATTGAGCTGTTAGAATGTCAGAAACAAGCTTTCTGAGCTGAAAACTGCATTTTGTGACAAAGTGCATCAGTGGATGATGAGAATGTCAGTTTTGACAAAGAACACTGTTCATTACTAAAATGCTCTAATTGAGCTGTTAGAATGTCAGAAACAAGCTTTCTGAGCTGAAAACTGCATTTTGTGACAAAGTGCATCAGTGGATGATGAGAATGTCAGTTTTGACAAAGAACACTGTTCATTACTAAAATGCTCTAATTGAGCTGTTAGAATGTCAGAAACAAGCTTTCTGAGCTGAAAACTGCATTTTGTGACAAAGTGCATCAGTGGATGATGAGAATGTCAGTTTTGACAAAGAACACTGTTCATTACTGAAATGCTCTAATTGAGCTGTTAGAATGTCAGAAACAAGCTTTCTGAGCTGAAAACTGCATTTTGTGACAAAGTGCATCAGTGGATGATGAGAATGTCAGTTTTGACAAAGAACACTGTTCATTACTAAAATGCTCTAATTGAGCTGTTAGAATGTCAGAAACAAGCTTTCTGAGCTGAAAACTGCATTTTGTGACAAAGTGCATCAGTGGATGATGAGAAATGTCAGTTTTGACAAAGAACACTGTTCATTACTAAAATGCTCTAATTGAGCTGTTAGAATGTCAGAAACAAGCTTTCTGAGCTGAAAACTGCATTTTGTGACAAAGTGCATCAGTGGATGATGAGAATGTCAGTTTTGACAAAGAACACTGTTCATTACTAAAATGCTCTAATTGAGCTGTTAGAATGTCAGAAACAAGCTTTCTGAGCTGAAAACTGCATTTTGTGACAAAGTGCATCAGTGGATGATGAGAATGTCAGTTTTGACAAAGAACACTGTTCATTACTAAAATGCTCTAATTGAGCTGTTAGAATGTCAGAAACAAGCTTTCTGAGCTGAAAACTGCATTTTGTGACAAAGTGCATCAGTGGATGATGAGAATGTCAGTTTTGACAAAGAACACTGTTCATTACTAAAATGCTCTAATTGAGCTGTTAGAATGTCAGAAACAAGCTTTCTGAGCTGAAAACTGCATTTTGTGACAAAGTGCATCAGTGGATGATGAGAATGTCAGTTTTGACAAAGAACACTGTTCATTACTAAAATGCTCTAATTGAGCTGTTAGAATGTCAGAAAGTTTCAGAAAGCAGGGTAAGTGCAAACTCAGAGTAAGTTAACCCCAGAAAACGGGATACTCTGGGTTTTCAGTTTCAGAACGCGAGGTATATCAAACCTGTGACCGCGGGGTAAGTCAACCCCGTTTCAGAAATCAAGGTATCTTATACTTAGAGTGAGTAACCATAGTAACCTACTCTGTGAACCTAACCTGGTCGGGAGCAGGTTTTATTTCACTAACCCGAGGTTTGTTTCAATCTCCGCCCCTTTTAGAAGCGCGAGCGGTGTTGAACTTGCCTACGCCGTTTGTTTTTTCAATCGTTTTCCTTAATCGCGCACAAGTTTATAACACAGACATTAAATGTCCGTTTATTCAGTACCCGTAGATGAGGAAGCTGCATTCATTTGGAGAGAGTTAAATTTACGTCGGTCGAGAATATATGGTGAAGCCCCGTTTGGATGTTTTATCATATCCGGAGGATTTTTTATTTGAGCGATACAGTTTTTCTTTACAGTCCATTAAATATATCCACAATCTTTCTTCATCTTTACATCACAAACCTCTCTCGTGAATGCGCTCTTACATCTGAGCAGATTATTTTTATGGTCACGTTTCTTTACTAACGGAAGCTTTCTTTATAACACCGATGCAGAACACGTTAGCAAGGCAACTGTATGCAGAGCAGTAAGAAAAGTGTGAATCGCTCTCAAGCACTTTTTATACATTTGTGTTAAGCTTCCTGTGAGAGCCATCAAAGAGGAGGTTCATAGGATTACAGGTGAATGGTGAACGTCTTTCTGAATAAGCTGATCAAATAAATGTGGTCTTGCTGCCACCTCTGGAAGTAGCTAATAATTCAAATACCCTTAAGGATTTCCCAATGTGATTGGGTGCACATGTAGCCGGTCCCACTCACGCGGTCTTCGAACCGACGTTGGCCCGAATGGGAGATGCAGCGCTCTAACGATGAGCCGTAGAGCGTCTCTGTCTGTTGGTCAGGGAGTGAGGCTTAAACACTGCACAGCTCTTCACTCCGTTACACACAGCTGGAGCAGGGTCAAGCATGGCCAGTTTTTTGTCTTCTATAGCCACAGTGCTCGGTTCTCATATCCTCATAACTTTCAAAGCCAGTTTATTAAATATATCAAACATTTCCCAGTCAGGCATCCTACAAGCAAGAGCATTTAAACTCACCGGACTGAATGATGTTTTTATATTTTATTTTCAGCTGCTGCCATGTTCTTTTTATTGCAGAAGGATTGCACCTACATGACAAAAATCGAAGGTATATATGTGTTTATATATATATATATATGTATATCTTACATGTAAATGTGTATATATACACATATATATAGTGCCTCCAATTCGACTGCGAGAAATAAACGGAGCGCTTTTTGTCACGTGGCGTTGCCATGGTGAATCATGTTATCTTCGCTCAATTAATGATGGCTTTTTAAAGCCGCGATGATCACGCGTAACCTTGAGTGAACTTACTCAGAGTGGATTGAACTCATTGAAACCAGCTGTTCTGAAACAGAAAACTCAGAGTAGCGATTATCTGAGTAAATCAACTCAGAGTTCATATTTTAACTCAGTGTTGCTTGAACCTCCTTATTGAAACGGGTCCCAGGACAAGTCTTAAACCCTGTCCGGGAAACAACACCAAATGGCATAACTTGTTTTCTTCAAGCTTTTTTTTTTAAGCAATGATTACCCGGGAAAGGGGGTGGGGCGGGAAAAAAAAACTGGGGGGGGGGAAGGGATTTTTTGCTTTCCCCCCCCGGGGCGGAAAAAAAAAAAAAACAAAAAAAAAAGAAAAAAAAAAAAAAAAAAAAAAAAAAAAAAAAAAATTCTTTATTTACACGCGGGTTGTTCTGTTTAATCCCTTGGTCCTATTCTGCTTTTTTATTTTCTAATTAATAATTTTATTAACAAACACACCCACCTTCTTCCTCCTCCCTCAGTCATTGTTTTTTTGTTTTTTTTTTTTTTTTAAAAAAAAGGGGGGGGGATGAATGAAAGAAACATGTGTCTATGGTTATTTCAATGTGCTATCCGTAAGTATGCAATGTAGTTTGAACTGACATGGTAGATAAAGAGCAAACACATCACATGGGCACAAAGCAACATAAAGTAAACCAATTAACAGACATTAAACATATTCATTACACTTACACAACACAAGTCCGTATTTGTATATGGGTAAATGTGTCTGTGTGTCTTGTGTGTGTGTGTGTGTGTGTCTGTAGTCACAGTGCAGTCTCAATTATTGTAATAATTTGAAAATGACTATTTAAGCTTGCATATTTAGAACTCTATAAAACAGAAGTATCTTAAAGCTTCTGACAAACATTTGGCTGAACTTGTATATCTGAAAACAAATAACAAAAACAGTTCAGCTCCTCACTCCTCTGTCCCCGCTCTGCCAATGGCCCTTTGAAAAGAAAAAAAATAATCATCAACCACTGTGCAACTTTTTTACAGTTAAAACAGATGTGTCAGGTTAGCAGTTTGGTGCCCAACATCAAGTTGATCTAGATCATGTGTTTGCAAACATGTCCTGGAACTAGGATTGGGAATTACTTGGTTCCTCATGATTCGATTCAGAATTGATGCCAATGTACTTATCTTTTCTGTTTTTAAAGGGACACTTCACCCAAATGTTTTAATTTATTCAACATTTATTATACACTATATTTACCATTAAACTACCATTACCATCTACCATTAAAAAAAACTACCATTTTCTTTAAAAAAATATTTTATAAAACGGCAAGAAAACATTATGCTAATTCTAGACACAGGGAAGATGATCATAATATAATTATACATATCTCTCTCTCTAAAGTTTTATCAAGCCCAACTGATGTCTGCCGCTGTGCATCCAGTACCTTACTACACATGGCCCACACTTGGCTGATATGTTGCATGCCGCTACATATTTTTTTAGATATAAACTTGTTGTAATGTCGATTATGAGACCTATGGTATATCCGATACAAAATTCACACTGATGTAATATGTGCAGATTATCAATATTTATGCATGTTAAATCATTATCAAAAAGTACTTACCTCAGAAAATAGCACTGTTTTATTCATTCAGCAATCACATTAAGACCAGACGAAAAAAGCCTGCTAAATGCTGTTACTGTTAAGTTATCAGGGTTTGTTTGCCTCAATGTCTGCCCAAACTTGAGGCTTCAATCAACTTTAAGAGGGTGCATGGAATAACTCAAAGCATCGATTTCTTCATCGTCAAATCAATTTATTATATGCTTCAATGAATATCTCAGATGATTAGCTTAATAACCTATACAGAAAACATAAATATATGAGTCACTGCACACAGTATTCAAAGATATTTAAAGTACAAACAACATAGTTAAAATATTTGCAGTTTATGTAGCACTTAACAGCAATGTAAAATCAAGTACACTTCATAGCACATGTCCAGTTAGCATGCTAGGTGCTAAAACTACTAGCATAAAACACCTATCAAACATACAGTACACAACAAGTATTTGTCCTACCAGTAGCATCTCTAAGTTGATGAACACATTGTGGCTTTTGCCAGCAGTCTTTGGACAAACTCAATTGACCCAATGCTGATTTCCAATCTTTCTCCTTGGGTAGGAGAAGCACATGCTGGCACACACCTGGTACTTTGTGCCATGTGCAGTTCCAATGCCCAATCAGCTTCCTTGGTTGTTCCAGGTAGCAATGTGCTCACACCCAATAGGCTTCACTCATTTTGATCTCAAATCTTTTTAATTTAACAATGATGAGTATATATATTTTCCTCTTTTTATTTTTTCTTCCATTTTAACTTTAACTTAACAGTCACTAGATGTTGCAGCTAGTGCGCATGTCTTGAAACATGCAGCGTATATTTCAAAACAAAGCCGTTTTTTTGTTGCATAAGATACATTTTTATGGAAAAAAAAACATATACAAATCTCAATGATAATCAGTTGAGAAGAAAAATATTTGATCAGATATAAAATGTATCAGTAATAAATTAAAAATAAAACAAAAACAAAATTTAAATTAAAAGGCTTTAAACTGATTTAAAACTTATTTTTGAAAAAAAGTATTGATTGGATAATTAATTAAATAAATAAATAATTATGTGTGTGTTAAGATATTAAGATAGTACCCAGATACTTAACCACATTCAATATGGCACAGAGGTGCTTTTGTTTTTTAGGGGAATTTTCTGAGCGTAACTTTCCTTTTTTTAAGGTTGGGGATGTAAAATCTTGACTATTTATCATGGTAGTCATGTAAAAAAACAGCTGTAATATTTACAATAGACAAATAATAATCTTAATCTGGATGTTTAATATAATATTGATGCTTGTTAATAATAGGAAAATTTTGCTCTCATGTTTAGAATTACAAGCTAGAACTATCTCAAGCAAGTCTTTAATCAGCTAACACTACATTTGTTATGAATTTAAATGTTGGGTAATCGAGATCTTTTTTCTTTTTTTTCTTTCTTCTATGGATTGTCTTCGATTTATTTCTCACTAAAATCAAAAACATTTGAGATTAAGGGCTAAATCATTTTATTACAAAGTAAAACTAATTTGCTGCATTGTTAAAAGGTAACCCATTCCGAAAAGTCTATTTACCCTTCCTGCGCCCCAGTCTCTGATCTGTCCACCCCAAAACTCAACCTTAAAGTCTGTTGATGTTCAAATCATCAAAACAAACACACCCCCATTCCCATTCGCTTTCGTCAGCGCTCGACTGGACTAATGTCCGTCCTGTGCACTGCTGATTGGCTACCAGGTTGTTTTGGTACTCGGCCCGATTTTGTCTAAACAAGCGTAATCTGGAAATCGGACACCACACCTTTAACTGGCCCAAATATTATTGTTTGTTTTAGATGTAATGCAATGTGAATACACAATTTAAGGTTCAAAATCTGTGCATATTTGTATCTCCTCTTTGCCCGCCTCTCTGAAACGCGCAGTTCCCTTTCTGGCGGTCTCAACGTTGTATCGACAGAATGGGATTTGACTTGAGAACCTATCATCTCTGACTGACTTGGGAAAAACAAATGTATTCGCCAATGAAATTTGCATGCCGGCCCTGGATATCCGGGTATTAAAGGAAGAAAGCGCACTGCATTAATTCACATTTTGTTCTTCGGCGCCTTTACATCTGATGCTGACAACTCCACTTATATATATTTCTGGATTTCTACGACGTGGTGCAGCGGATTGTCCCTTCTTGTCAGTGACTTCCCCAAGGCGTCTCAGCAGTCACCAGAGGTTACCTTAGGCCGGGTATTACCTAAGACACTAAATTATTTAGCAATTTTGTGTCTAATACATGGGATGGGCAACTTATAACACACCAAAGACACAGAAAAACACGTATTCGCATCATATGACCCCTTTTAGCACAAAACAATGTTGAATGTTTATTAAGATCCAATAATATGGTGCTATACAAATTTCTCAAAATGAATATATGAAAAGCTTATCCATTTCAGGGTGCAAGCTCAATTTTGTATTCGTGCTGTGGATATTCCTCCACCTCCATTGCCATTAAAAACTCTGTCAGTAAAGAGAAAAAAATTATAACATAGATAAATAATAAAATAGAGTGAAAATAATTCGTCAAAATATATGAACAGGATCAGACACATCTATACAAATACATCATTAATTAATTTTTCTAAATACACTTGCTTACCTTCAGTGTAGTCCATATCTGGTCTTGTAGCAACAAAAACCCAGGCCAGTCCAACCAAAAGAGCTGCAACCAGGTTTACCACAATCCAGGGCTGTAAAATCTGATGTTCTGAACCTGGGGGCCTAAACAGATTTTTTAAAGAGTTACTATTACAATGCCCTAAAATTACATTTCATGCAGTGTGTAATGTTGCTTGTCAAGTTGTAAAGCCGAAAGTGAACGAATGAAATAAAATTTGGCTTGGGAAAAAAGGAGTCGATTCTGAATCACATCAACGAGTTGTCTGTCGTTCTAATTTCAGTTCAGTAATTGCGTCATTCCGTGTAATACCCGCCTACGTTCCATTTGCGACACTGCACGCGGTAGACCAATCAGACTACTAGACCATCTGACTAAGCAGATCAGAGTGGGCTGACAGAAAGGAGGGGATTAGACAGATGAATCGTCGAACAAATCATTCAAGAAGTAAGGTAACAATAACTGCTATAACTATTAGAAAATGAAAGTTTACACCATGTATGTATGTCAACTTGTTGTTGGAACCTTTAAAAAGCCATTCTAATATTGGCAACTAACCAAAGCGTCTCGTTGGCTGAGGGGTAGAGATGAATTCGATCACTGGTCATCTGCTGGCTTAAAGACAGAATAAGAGCAGCGAAGTACACTTAGGAAAAAAGAGACAGTTTATCATTTTGTGAAGTTTTTCCCTCCATTGCATTAATACAATTTATTGTTTTTCCCTCACAGAAGGAAGCGAGAGCCGCTGGATCGAGAGTGAGAAATCCTCGAAGAGCCATGGAGGCTTTGGCCAGATTCACCCTGATGTGAGAGATAGTTTAGATAACCGTCACTGAACTGGTCTACTGACATCTATATTTAACACTTGATAAATTTAGCTATTAGACAAAATTCGCCTGTTCTAGTGCACCCTACAGCACAGCATTAAAAAGTGAACGTTATATTTTTGCATAGCTACGTTTTGTAACTATTAAAGGGATAGTTCATAAATATCCTTGTTGGGAAAAACACAAAGAAAGATATTTGGAAGAATGTTAGCAAATGAGATTACTGGGGCACCATTGACCACCATAGTAGAATAATTACTGTGTATTATATTTTCTGTTAAACACAAAAGATAAGATTTTAATGAATTTACGAAAACAAACAGTTCTAGGGAACCATTTTAAAGGTAGTCAATGAGTGTGATTACATGCACAAAATATACGGATATCTATAAAAAAATCAGCTTTAAAATAAACCTGTTTTCACAAGTTTACATGCATAGTAATAAACAGGCTAGGCAGTTCCCTCCCTGATGGAGGGAACAAGACGTTGTGTCGAGACTGACAGAATGGGGTTTGACTTGAGAACCTATCATCTCTGACTGACTTTTTGAAAAATTGAGCCTCAATCCGTCAGCCACCGGCTCGCGGACCGATGCGGGATGCTGAGAAGGTTCGCTTTCTCGACGCTCCCATCTCGCAAGGCGGGCTGTTTGGTGATACAGTCAAGGACTCCCAGCAGTTCTCTATGGTAAAGAAGCAGATGGAGGCGATCAAGCACAACCTGCCCCGCCGCTTTTCGGCCGTCGAGGTCCCGCGCTGCGTCTGCTTCCCAGCAGCCTAACAGAATGGAGCGCCAACAGAAGCGTCTTCATGCTTCGAGAAAGGCCGGGTTCTCCAGGGGCTCCAATGGGGCCTTACGCAGGAGGGTATGGATAACGACAGGGGGGATTAGCCCCCTGTGTGCCCCTTAGGAATCTGCTGATCGGGTCGTTCTGCCCTGCACGACACATATCAAGGCACTCTGTACTGCAGAAAGCACAGCCGGGCGAGAAGAGCCGTCACTTATAGCGACAGTCGCCTAGTGGTAGTGCTCTTGCCCGAGGGACCATGCTTACGAGAGCGGGAGACAGGTCCCTTCGGATCTTCTCGTCCCGTCCAGGGTCCAGACATGGGGTCCCAGATGTCTGGTCTCGGGGTGCCAGACCGTGCCTTTCTAGCCAGGGGGGAGTGGCCGTCAGAGTGTGTGCTCCGAGAGCCAAGTCTGGTTGGGCCAATCGGCCGTAACTAGTAGACTTCGAAGCTCCTCTACCCTGGCTCCGCACAGTACCTGTGTTGGGAGGCTCACTGGGGGGGAAGATTTACTCCTGCTTGCCCCGCAGTCAGCTGTGCGCAAAGGCATCCGTACCGAGGAGGTCTCGGTTAGGGAGTCCCTAAGCGGCCAATGGGAGATGTGCAGGGGCAAACAGGACTCCCTGTGCCTGCCCGCACTGCTCCCAATGCGCTGGACCGCAGGGATGGAGTCGCCAACTTCTGCGGATCGACCTGCAAAGACCACATCGGCTGTCTGATCGAGGTCGCCCAGGATATGGATGGCCCGCAGGGACACCACCCACTGCTGACTACAGAGGCGGCGTCTGGCGAGTTGCGACATCTGCCATGAACAAAAGCCACCTGACGGTTTACATACGCTAGGGCAGCTATGCTGTCTGAAGCATGTGCTTGCACCAAATGAGAGTCAGGGGCCTCTACATTGCAAGGCAAGCTGTCTGCAATCTAAGGCAATTGAATTTCTACTGCAGGCAGGGGCCCGTCCAGCCCCCCAGCACTGCCTGCCCGTTGCACACCGCACCCCAACCGAGCAGGGATGTGTCTGCAGTACCACAGCACGCCTCCCACTTGCTATAAAGGGACTCCAGGGGTTAGGGTGCGCCGGTGGATAGACGTGATGGGAACACGCCCTGTGCCA
Source organism: Barbatula barbatula (assembly GCA_037178815.1). Taxonomy (NCBI): domain Eukaryota; kingdom Metazoa; phylum Chordata; class Actinopteri; order Cypriniformes; family Nemacheilidae; genus Barbatula; species Barbatula barbatula. The sequence continues at coordinate 16,428,458 of CM074084.1, read as the reverse complement.
GTGTGCTACGCTCTCCAGGGAACTCTGAACTCCATGCTGAAGCTGTCTCATATGCATCAACCTGAACGGCATGATTGCAGACAAGGACGCTACATGCCCCAGGAGCGACCACTGACTGTTGCCTGACAAGGGCAAGGCCCTTGGGGAAGTCCCATTTCCGGGAAAAGAGGTGCTCCGGCAGGGGACAGCATGCTCTTGTCCAGGTTGACCCGTAAGCCCAATCGGTCCAGGTGCTAGGCACATGGTCCCAGTGCCTAGGCCAAAGATCCCACGAGTGCCAAGATAAGTCAGTCATCAAGATAGTTAGCATATGCACGCCCAGCTCCCGGGGGAGTAAGGGCAGCCTCCGTGACCTTCGTGAAGGTACAGGGAGGGAGGGCCAGACCTAGGGGGAGGAGGCTCTACTTGTAAGCTTGACCCTTAAGAGCAAAAACCGAGGAAACGGTCTGCTGGAGAATCGAGACATGGAGTATGTGTCCTTTGGGTCAATAACCACAAACCAATCCTGATGTCAGACGGACACCAGGATACGCCTCCACGCAGCCCCCACCTTACTCAGGGGAAATTAAGTAGAGGTTGTCAACACTGACACATCTCGGCCAGAGGGACAGGATCGATTGCCCCCTTCTCCATAAGGGTGGCGACCTCGAGCCGAAGTACAGGAGTGATCTCACCTCTGAGGATAGAGAATGTCCCAAGACTTGGGCGAGTGCCTGGCAACCAATCGCTAGGCCGAGACAGATCATCCTCACTAGGCACTGTGACTTGCTGGGGAACTGTGACGAGGCCCCGAGACATCGTGACGGCGGAACTAGCGGGGAGATCTGCTTCATTGCCCCGTGGGGGGAGGTTCTGTGGTGGCAGCACAGCTGTCCTGCCTTGACGCCCTAGTGGGGGCCGGGTCGCGGCAGAGAGGTTGATGGCCTCAGTCTGCTATTGAAGGGTGGAGGCAGCTGAAAGCCCTCGACATCAGTGATGGCGAGGGCAAACACGCTTTGGAAGGGAGCCTTGGTTGGTTTTTACTATTACTTCCATTTGGGACTTTTACTACTGCGCATTCAGACATGCTGGTAAAAAGAAAACTGAGAGAAAATCGTAAAGGCGTTTACATGCAGCACGAAATCTGAGTAATGATCAAAAACGACCTCTGCGGTTTTTGCCTAAGCCGTTTGCATTACGCATAATAGGCGTAAGAGTGTGCATGTAAACGGTGCCCCATAAATCTCAGTTGCTAACATCCTTCCAAATATCTTTCTTGCTGTTCAACAGAACAGAGATATTTGTGCAGATTTGGAACAACTTGAGGGTGAGTAATTCATGACAGAAGTTTCATAAACTATCCCTCTAACATGACATGGCTTACACTGTTTCTCAGAGCAGTAGGGGACATTACTAAATGCTTCCACACACCTGTCAAAGGCGGACACAGTGCTGATAGCCAGGAGGAGGTAAAGCAGAGACTGTGCTGGGTAAGCCAGACTGTGATACTGCTGAAGGAAGTTTTTAAGTGTGGTCAGCTGCTCTCCGGCAAACACATACACTACAATAATATTCCAAACTGCATATCCTGCCAGAAATCCATGAGAGAAGAGTCCAATTATCCTACAGGGTCACACAAATAAACAGTTAAATACATTAAGTGCACAATACTCAATTTCAGCATTATTATTATTTGATCAGGGTCATGATGATTGTGTCCCCCCCCAAAGTAGGCGGTCAAAACCCTGGGGTTGCAAGGTCGCAAGATGATTTCCAGAAATCATTTTTTGTATTATTAGGAATATCATATTTAATCAATAAATGTAACAAAAAATAAAAATCGTAGTTAAGTTAAAAATAGAATCATGCAAGTAAAAAGCCATCAGCCATTAGAATTAGCTGATTACATCACATTAGCAACCACATTAGGTTAGCAAGTCCATTGACAGCACCACGTTAAACATTCCCAGATGTGCACAAGATTATTTTTCAGGCTTTAAGTTCAGGATATTTTTAATTGTTGAAATGAAACGTTGGTTAATATCGACCAAAGACAACGCAGAGAGGCCAGCAGAGGAGGGCCTTCCGTAGACAGAAAGGCCATCAACCTCTGTTAAGAAAAGAGGCCAGCGTTTTCATAAAGATCACATCCATCAGCACTCAAATCAGTTTAATGAAATTTGACCATCTGTAGTAATAGTTCATGGTTAATGTATAACAACAAGCAAAATCCTGAGTAAGTAACTAGTAAGTAATATTATTAGAATGTGTTAATTTTTGTTGTCATTATGCAAGCGTTTGGATAGACCTAATAAGCACATGTGCACAGTTGCGTCCAATGTTTGTATACTTGAGCCACCTGCGAGGATAGTAGGGGTCTCATGTCCCTGGCACTGTTATTTGGGGGAATTTACACATTATTGTGCTTTATCACAATGATTGGAGTAGAGAACTAGAGTTTAGATTATACTTTACACTACTTGTGACCATTTTCTTAAAGGGATAGTTCACCCAAAAATTACTTTCTTTTGCAAAAGAAAAAATACGATATTTTGAAGAATATTGGTAACTGAAACCACTGCGGTATCCATTGACTTGCATTGGTTTTGTATCCACACAATAGAAGTGAATGGGTACCGCCGTTGTTGGGTTACCAAGATATATATTTTTGCAGAAGGAAAGATATTCATAGAGATTTGAAATGACAAGATGGTGTGTAAATTATGACAGATTCTCATTCTGGGGTGAAATATCACTTAAACAGACTCACCTGAAGCCGCTGTGGACTCTCATGGCAACATCTCGTGTATTCCACATGGGTCTCACCTGCATATACTCCTCCAGCTGTTCATTGGCTAAGTCCAAACGATTGGTTGCTTGGAACCGTTCTGGTAAGAGGTAATATTTTGTGACATACTGTGCTCAAACCCCTATAGTCTACCCTTACTGGCTAGATTTTAAATATTGAATGATATAGCCACAGGACAAATAAAGAGACCACTCCAGTTTTGCTCTTAATCAACATTTCTGCATGTTGTGCCCAGTCCAGTGTCTGTTGAATTTTAACAGAAACAAACCTCTGGAATGACATAGCAAAGTGAAATACACATGAGATGTGTGAAAGAAATCATTACTGACCAGAAGTCAAATCGGTTACAGTTCCTCTATTTCATACAGTTTTTTTACAGCAGAATTCTGTAAAAATATAAACATTTATCGTTTCTTTTCTAAAATTTCCTGACTAAATCTAATCTGTTAATACTCCGGTGTGATTTTTGGGGGAAATCTATTGAAAGAAATGCAATATAATATACTACTGTAGATACTACTGTATGTCTTCAGAGAGACCTTGCATAATGAAGTGTTATGTGTTAAGTGTACACCCCTTGCAGGGAATTCCCCATGTTGTTTCTACAGTAGCCCTAAATGGAAAAACTGCTCTACAGAGTGCATTTCGTAACAAAATTTTCTCATTCAGGAATCACAATACCAGAAAGCTGTTAAATTAGTAAAATCTAGATATTTCACTGAAATTATAAACAAGAACTGTCACAAACCTAAAACTCTTTTTAATATTATTAATGCTACTCTTAAGTAAAAAGAAACAAGTCTAGATCCCACTATTTTAGCTAATTTTAGACCTATTTCAAATCTGTCCTTTATTAAAACAATTATGGAGAAAACTGTTCTTGAACAATTGCAAACATATTTAGCTGATAATATGAGCTTTGAAGTTTTTCAATCTGGGTTCATGAAACATCATTCCACCGAGACTGCTCTGTTGAAGGTTTTAAATGATTTGCTTGTAATATGTGACTCGGGCGACTATGCTGCGCTGGTGCTGTTAGATCTTACTGCCGCCTTCGAATGGGTTGATCATGCTATTCTTGTTGGTCATCTCGAACAGTGTGCAGGCGTTACAGGCAGAGCTCTGAGCTGGTTTAAATCATACCTTGCAAACTATCACTATATGTGACTATTCCTCTAAAAGTGCTGTCTTAGCATGTGGGGTTCCCCAATGATAAATTTGTCTCCCATTATATTTTATTTATATATGCTCCCATTGGGTTCTATTTTTAGAAAATATGGACTGTCTTTTCACTGTTATGTGGATGATACGCAAATGTATCTGCCTATTAAGAGAAAGTTGTCGATGCCATGTCTGTCTGATGTGAGGGCATGGTTATCGCTAAACTTTCTAAATTTCAAATGACAATAAAACCGAAATCACTGTATTCAGACCTTCAGATTCTGTGGCTGCCCCAATATAAATCTTGGTGGGCTATCCACTTGGGTCAAGCACCATGTAAAAAATCTGGGTGTTATCTTTGATGAACACTTGAAGTTTTATAGGCAGATAAATGTAGTGGTAAAATCATCCTTTTCCAGCTGAAACTCCTGTCAAAGGTTAAGACTTTTCTCTCATTTAAAAATCTTGAGAAAGTAATTCATGTTCACTATGTCAAGACTATTGTAACTCACTATTTTAGTCACTCTTCTATGTCCCGTCTACAACTGGTCCATAATGCAGCAGCTAGATTTTTAACTGCGACTCGTAAATGTGCTCATATCACTCCTGTTTTAAGATCTCTGCATTGGTTGCCTGTGTGCCACAGAGTAGATTTAAAAATGTTGCTTATTGTTTTGAAATTGTTGAATGGTTTGGGTCCCTCTTATATTTTTGATCTACAGTATTTGTTGGATGAAAGACTTGTAGATCTCTCTTCGGTCTTCAAACGATCAGACTCTGTCTATTCCTAAAATGAATAGAAAGCGCAGGGGTTTCCGAGCCTTCTCTTTTGTTGCCCCTCAACTTTGGAATGCATTGCCCATGAAAATAAAAAAATGCTTGTTTGCAATTCGCAACCTCACCAATACCTCTTAAACTTAGAGAATGGTCCTTTAATTAATGATATCTCCCTTGAAGCATACATTTTTCATTTTGAAACTCACTTTTTTTCTCTATAAAAACTTTTCCAATGGGATGGCTGTGACCCAGAGGGGCAGAGAACAGAGAATGCAGAGAAATCGGTGCATGCGAATCAGTGATGATATCATCTTCCTTCACACTTAGCTCATTATGGGATTGGTTCTCCAACATCTTAGCCTTCCTTCACAAAGAAATGAATATTAACAAGTAAAGAATTTTAAATGTAATCACAATTGCTTTGATTACAGAAGTTGAACCTTCTAGATTTATGGAACACGTTCATCTTTTATATTAACATATATGTTCTGTTCTTCATTTTTAGCTTTTGTCTCTCACCTTTTTTTCTTGCTTTTTTTGGGAACCTCTTCACCATGTGTTTGGGGATCTTGAACATCTCCGTTTGTGAGGTCTTGCTTTTCACCATGTTCTTACAGAAAAATGATTAGCAGAACAATTTGTTATGGCAAAAGAGCACAAACAATCCCTAAAATGTAATGATAACATAAGTTGTTTACCTAAAGTATGTGCTTTCTTCTTTTTCTTCTTCTTCTGTGGTGGATTGTCCTGAGGCTCTGGGGTAAGAGTCTCTCTGCATTCAGACTGCCTGTGACTCTCAACACATTCCATTTCTAAAGCTTGTTCTGTCCCCCCAAATATTTAGGAAACATGATAAATTACATGCTACAATAACACTTAATACTGACAACACAGCCTGTTTGCCACATATTGGTATTAAATGTGTATGTGTTACCTGCAGAAGTAGCTGTTAGACCATTAATACACACACACTGTTGTGTACCAGAAGTACACAAATACATAATACATGTTTTTTAATCCCATTTCAAATCTTATTTATTTTTAGAAAAATAATTACCTGCTGGTGGTTCCTCCACTTCATTGATGTCTTTCTTGACATTCTTTTTCTTATGCTTGACACTTGGCATGTTGTCTAAAGGGCACATAAGGTCTTTGAATACTTTCTGTTGGATAACCTAAATTAATGAACTGACTATTTAAACTTTCTGTTTCGGTAGTTATTCAATATTTCATAATTTCCTTGGTGTTTTGACTTCACATGCCCAATATCAATATCTACGCTCATTTTGTAAGTAGCTTTGGATAAAAGCATCTGCGAAAGGACTGTGTAAATATCAGGACTGAATAAAGTCAGAGAAACAACAATGTGCGCCATATTCTTTCTAGCTCATGTAAACCAAGTCTGATAGTGTGTTGTGTGAGTATACAACTTGTGAGTGAACATGTTGCTTTAAATGAGCTCATGCTGAATATAGCTAATTCCTGTTAGAAGATTATGAGTAAATTTGTGTAAATGACACTGATCTGCTCCTTTCTGCCTGACAGGGACATACAACCTAATTGCTTTGGTCCCAAAGTCTGTTTTCTCATGTCAGGTGTTAGGCTAATTATTTTCACCCGTTGTGCATGTGGTAGGTGGATATTGTTCGATGTTGTTTAACATAATTTCTAATAAGTTTAACATAACGTGTAATACCTTTTCTATGTATAGATAGGATCTACTGTAATTGTGTAATGTATTTTGCACGTTCTAGGGACAATAAAAATGTAAAAAAAGTGTTTGTTGAACCACATTTTATTACACTTTTGGGTGGTGTGGAGGTGGAAATTTCAAGGTAAGTTTTTATTAGGGCCAATTATCTAGTGTTTTAGTTCCAAACAAAATGTTTATTGTACACATACATTTCCAGAACTTTATTAATAATAAGCACAAAGTGTGTTCATTATGAATATGAACCTTTCAATATGAGAACGATAAAGAGAAGAGCTAATTAATCCAATCTCAGCAAATCAGGCATACAGTTTATTTAAGTATTGCCTTCTGCAGTTGTTGGAACATATGATAGGCAGTGTGTGATATATAAGGTTTGTAACAACTGAAAACGTCTCGGTTACGTATGTAACCTCTGTTCCCTGATGGAGGGAACAAGACGTTGTGTCGAAGCCGACAGATGGGGGTTCGCCCTTGAGAACCAATCGTCTCTGACTATTTTGAAAAGGCCAATGAAAATTGGCGAATGAAATTTGCATGCCGGGCTCCGCCCCCGGAAATCCGGGTATAAAAGGGGAGCCGGCGTGCCCATTCATTCACCTTTTGTGCTGAGGAGCCTGAGAGCATCTCGTGACTGCTGCAGCGGACGGCTATTGTCGTGGCAAGAAGGACACAACGTCTTGTTCCCTCCATCAGGGAACAGAGGTTACATACGTAACCGAGACGTTCCCTTTCTGTCGGTCTCTCGACGTTGTGTCGAAGCCGACAGATGGGGTTCCTATTGAAAACGCCACGGCAATAGCCGCATCACAATCTCCGGCGAAGCGACGTTGACCGGCCTAGCCGAGTCAGACGTAGCGCTCTCGCGAGATTGTAACCTTCCAGTAGGTAGACAGGGGGACCCAGAGCTTTCAGAAAAGATGGGTAGCCCCTGCCCTCTGTCAACTCAGACGGCCCCATTGGTGAGAGCCGTCCGGCCATAGGCCACTGGGTAAGCGCTATTCCCTCAAGGGGGAGGTGCGCTACGGAGACCACTTCCCACCCTCGGGGGGAATACAGTGGAGAAACAGCATGGTCTTACCGGTAGGGAAGAACTCATGGGAGGTATGTGCGAGAATCCGCAGGGTGGATGCCCACCTGGGGAAGGTCATGGGTTCCGGGGGGAACGACTCATGACGGAATCTCAGACGGAACCACCCTGCTGGGGGGTTACTACGTCTGGAGCACTGAGGTCGGTTAGAGTCACACGTCGATAACTCAACTTGTACCCGCCAAAGGTGGCAGGCTGCTCCGCCCAGCCACTGCCTTGAGTGCTTAGTGATGGATGGAATGCCTATTCTTCGCCCGAAGGGAAAGAAGGGATGCAGGCGAGTGCGCACTGACCCCCCTAAGAGGGGTTCTGGCGCTCGTCGCAGGCGTACGCCCTGCAGGCCGCTGGTCTTACCTGGTATTATCCTGCAAGACTCGAGCTGACACCGGATCCACGCAGAGGTTGTAGAACCTCGCGAAGGTGTGGGGCGTAACCCAACCCGCAGCTCTGCATATGTCTGCCAGAGAGGCGCCCCGAGCCAGTGCCCACGAGGAGGCCACACCCCTGGTGGAGTGCGCCCTCACTGCCAGCGGGCACGGGCAATCTTGAGATCGGTACGCAGTCGTGACGGCGTCCACGATCCAGTGCACCAGTCTCTGTTTGGAGACAGCTTTCCCCTTCTGCTGACCTCCAAAACAAACAAAGAGCTGCTCAGAGCCTCTGAAGCTCTGCGTGCGGTCCACGTAGAGGCGCAAGGCGCGTACTGGACACAACACGGACGGGGTTGGGTCTTCCTCCCCGATGGGGAGCGCCTGCAAGGTCACCACCTGGTCCCGGAAGGGGGTGGTGGGAACCTTGGGCACGTAGCCGGGCCGAGGTCTCAGGATCACGTGAGAATCACCGGGCCCGAAATTTAAGCACTCTGTGGACACGGAAAATGCTTGCAGATCCCCCACCCTCTTGATGAAGGCGAGCGCCGTCAGGAGAGCCGTCTTCATCGTGAGATGAGAAAGATCGGTCTCTCCAAGGGGCTCGAAGGGAGGCCTCTGAAGGCCCGCCAGGACCACATTGAGGTCCCAAGAGGGTACGGAACGCGGTTGAGGTGGGTTAAGCCCCCTCGCGCCCCTGAGGAACCTGATGATCAGGTCATGCTGCCCTAGAGGTTTTCCAGCAACTGGTTCGTGATGAGCGGCGATAGCGGCTACATACACTTTCAGCGTGGACGGAGAGAGCTTACTCTCCAACCTCTCCTGCAGGAAGGACAGCACGTGCCTGACCGAGCAAATCCGTGGGTCTTCTCTGCGAGAAGAACACCAAGACGAGAAGAGGCGCCACTTAAAGGCGTACAGTCGCCTCGTGGCAGGTGCCCTAGCCTGAGTGATGGTCTCCACCACCGCGGGGGGTAGACCCCTCAGGATCTCCTCGTCCCATCCAGGAGCCAGACGTGGAGGTTCCAGAGGTCTGGTCTCGGGTGCCGCAACATGCCCTTCCCCTGCGAGAGAAGGTCCTTCGTCAGGGGAATTGGCCAGGGGAAAGTTGTCGTCAGGAGCATTAGCTCCGAGAACCAAGTCCGGTTGGGCCAGTACGGCGCAACTAGTACCACTTGATGCTCCTCTTTCCTGACCTTGCACAGGACCTGTGCAATGAGGCTCACTGGGGGGAAGGCGTACTTCCACTTGTCCCGTGGCCAGCTGTGCGCTAGGGCATCCGTGCCGAGGGGGCCCTCGGTCAGGGAGTACCAAAGCGGGCAATGGGTGGTGTCCAGGGAGGCAAACAGGTCCACCTGTGCCCGCCCGAACTGCACCCAAATAAGCTGGACCGCACGGGGGTGGAGTCGCCACTCTCCACGGGGCGTCGACTGACGAGAGAGCGCATGGGCTGTCTGGTTCAGGTCGCCCGGTATGTGAGTGGCATGCAGAGACTTCGTCACCTGCTGACTCCACAGGAGGAGGCGTGGGGCAAGTTGCGTTAACTGTCGTGAGCGTATACCCCCCTGGTGGTTGATATACGCTACGGCAGTCGTGCTGTCTGATCGGACCAGTACGTGCTGGCCCTGCACGAGGGACCGTAGTCCCCTCAGTGCCAACAGAACAGCCAACAACTCTAGGCGGTTGATATGCCAACACAGCTGGGACTCCGTCCAGAGACCCGACACTGTGTGCCCTTTGCACACCGCACCCCAACCCCGTAAGGAGGCGTCGGTCGTTACCACCTCCTGCCTGCGTGCCACGCTCTCCAGGGAACTCGTCTCTGTAGCCAGTGCTGCAGCGGTCTCATGTGCATCAACCCGAGGGGAATTACCCCCGCCGAGGACGACATGTGGCCCAGGAGCCTCTGAAAAAGTTTCAGGGGGACCGCTGGTCGCTGCTTGAAGAGTTTCAGGCAGTTCAGCACTGACTGTGCGCGCTCTGTCGTGAGCCGCGCCGTCATGGAGACAGAGTCGAGTTCCATACCGAGAAAAAAGGAACTCTGCGCAAGGGAGAGTTGGCTCTTCTCTCGGTTGACCCGTAACCCCAAACGGTCTAGGTGCCGGAGCACCAGATCCCTGTGTGTACACAACAGTTCTCGCGAGTGTGCTAAAATAAGCCAGTTGTCGAGATAGTTGAGTACCCGCACACCTCTCTCCCTGAGGGGAGTGAGGGCGGCTTCCACGACCTTCGTAAAGGCACGTGGGAACAGGGACAGACCGAATGGGAGGACCCTGTACTGATATGCTCGCCCCTCGAACGCGAACCATAGGTACGGCCGGTGACGAGGGAGAATCGAGACATGAAAGTACGCGTCCTTCAGGTCGATAGCCAGGAACCAATCTTGCCGCCTGACGGACGTCAAGATGCGCCTCTGCGTGAGCATCCTGAACGGCAGCTTCTGGAGGTGCTTGTTCAGGGTACGCAGATCTAGAATGGGGCGCAACCCTCCACCCTTCTTGGGGACGATGAAGTACGGGCTGTAGAACCCGCTGGACATCTCGGCCGAGGGGACGGGCTCGATCGCTCCCTTCAGCAGAAGGGTTGCCACCTCCTCCCGCAGCACGGGAGCATCCCTGCCTCTGACCGAGGTAAAGAGGATGCCCCGAAACTTGGGTGGAGGTCTGGCAAACTGGATCGAGTAGCCGAGACGGATCGTGTCCTCCAGCCACCTTGACGGTCTGGTGAGTGCTAACCAAGCACTCAAAGACTGCGACAGGGGCACTAGAGGTATGATCTGCTTCATCGCCCCTGGGGAGGGCGGTTCGCTGGCTAGCGGTGCCAGCCCCACCTCGTGGGGGGACTGGCTCCGCTGATTTGCCTGCCTGGCGGCGGCGCAGCTCAACGCACCGTCGCAATTTTATACTCGGCCTTGCGTGTCGCCACAACGCAACGTCGAGTTGCCGAACACCGTCCTGCGGAGGGTGAGTGCGGCTGAAAGGGGGACCCAGAGAGAGAGACTGCTCTTTTTGTGATGAAGTGGGCACTAAGCCCTGAAAAGGGCCTAGCAGATGTTGGGACGGGGCAGGGACCGTCCCTTTCCGACCCGTCAGCGATGGAATGGCTGGGGTCGGGCCCGATCTCGATCTCCCCGGGTCCGGCTCGTCAGGAACGCTTCTGCTTCCGCGGCGGCTGCTGACGAGACGGTGGTCGCTTCTTCTCCGTCCTCTTCCGGGGGGCCGCCTGAGGAGGGGGCACCGTAGCCGGAGGGGGCACCGTAGCCGGAGCTGACGATGAAGAAGGCTGGGGCTGCTGGGAGGCAGACGTTCCACGGGACCTCGACGGCCGAAAGGCGGTCGGGTCGCGGCGGGGCAGGATGTGCTTGATGGCCTCCGTCTGCTTCTGCACTGCCGATGAACTGCTGGGAGAAACCCTCGACAGTGTCACCAAACAGCCCTCCTTGCGAGATGGGAGCATCGAGGAAGCGAACTTTCTCGGCTTCACGCATCTGCGCAAGGTTTAGCCAGAGGTGTCTCTCGTGGACCACCAGCGTGGACATCGTCCGACCCAAAGCTTGCGCTGTCACCTTCGTCGCCCGGAGGGCAAGGTCGGTGGCAGCGCGGAGCTCCTGCATAATCTTCGGGTCGGTCTTACCCTCGTGGAGCTCTTTCAGTGCCTTGGCCTGGTGGACCTGCAGGATGGCCATGGCATGAAGAGCTGAGGCAGCTTGTCCAGCAGCGTTATAGGATTTCGACACCAGCGATGCCGAAACCCTACACGGCTTAGACGGGAGTCTAGGTCGAGACCTCCAGGTGGCCGCCGTCTGCGGGCACAGGTGCACCGCGACTGCACGTTCAGCCTGGGGGACATCAACGTAGCCTCTAGCTGCCCCGCCATCGAGGGAAGAGAGGGCGACAGAGTCAGCATCACGGGAACGAGCCAAAAAGGGGGCGCTCCAGGTCTTGCTGAGCTCCTCATGCACCTCGGGGAAAAAAGGTACAGGGGGCGTGCGCGGCTTGGAGCCGTGCTCGGACCCGATGTACCAATTATCCAGCCGCGAGCGCTGGGGCGTGGGCGGTGCTCGCGGCGGCCGGATAGAGCATGGCCGACATCTCGACGTCTGCCTTTTCCTGAACTCTATCTCCGGACGGAGACGGCTCGAAGGAATCGTCAGGGTCGGATGCCAGAAGGTCGCCCTCCGATGCTGCGAGGGACATCTCATCGTCGTCACGCATCGAGACCGACTGCGTGACGGAGGAGTAAGACGGTGTGGAACCGCCTTCCTGGGAACGGCCAGACGAGCGAATCGGGGCGTGAACGGTCAGCGAGCCATCGGCTGACGGATTTACGCTCACAGAAATCCCCATGCCACCCAAGCTGCTCGCCGCTGCTGACGGCGGGGCCGTGGCCACCGCGGTCGCAGAGCGGGAAGCAGACGAGGTGGTGGCTGGCTCTCGAAAGAGCGCAGCCACCCGTGACCGCAACGTGACTCCACGAAGGCTGCCTCAGCGTGTTGGACCCCCAAACACCTGACGCAAGCATCGTGTCCGTCCCCCTCCTCAATGAGGGAACCGCAACCACGAGAGCAGCGGGACATGCCACGCTGAGAAATTTGCTCTCTTAGGAAATATCTCTTTCAGAAAACACCTCTGGAACTGCTGAAACGCCGGGGGGATGATCGCTGAAAGGGACAATCCGCTGCACCACGTCAAGAATTTAGCTGTAGTAGTCGTCATTCGATGCGAAGGCTCCGAAGAACAAAAGGTGAATGAATGGGCACGCCGGCTCCCCTTTTATACCCGAATTTCCGGGGGCGGAGCCCGGCATGCAAATTTCATTCGGCAATTTTCTTTGGCCTTTTCAAAATAGTCAGAGACGATTGGTTCTCAAGGGCGAACCCCCATCTGTCGGCTTCGACACAACGTCGAGAGACCGACAGAAAGGGAACCTTTAATCACATAGTTCCTCTAAATAATCAGAGGATAGTTCACAATAATCTTTAAGAAGAAATCATGGCTGCATTAAACAGCAGCAGAAGAAAGACAAAGACAACCACCAAGAAATTGCATTTTGACCATTTCTCTTTAAAACACAACATTTTTACTTCGAATAAAATGTGAAGTAACTTTAATTCCCCAATCCAGCAACAAACATGCATGAAACAACCACTTGCCCATAATATATATTTTTTATTCTTTACTTTATTAATATATGTTCAGTCATTTAATTTTCATTGTACTGTATTTTTTATTAATTTAGTTTAGTAATTATTAATAAAATATATATATAGAAAAACTAAATATAGAAAACCTTGATAAGTATATATAGGCGTGTTTAGGTTTAAGCGCTATTCTCCGGTTGTCCTGCAGGTGTCCTCATAAATCTGTCTTCTTACGATGCACTAAGGGCTTTATGATTATTCCAGCGCACTCGTAGATCTACATTGATTTTCAAGTGCTACTTAATTTACAAAGCTTTTGGGAAACAGACCGTAATATTAAGATCACTTGTGCGATTAATTTAGCATTATGATGCTTTTGGGAAACGCACCTGGCTAGTGTCTAATAATATAACGATTTGTATTTTATTTATGTTAACATTTATTCATATTATTATTTTATTGCATACTAATTTTATCACAGTGTTTTATGATTGCTTACACACTAAAATTTGGGAAACTGACCATATTGTATGGTTGCTTGGAACCCAATTTGGACACCCATCAGCTTTCCTTTAGCTCAGTGGTAAGAGCATTGTGTTAACAAACGCAAGGTTTTGGTTCGATCCAAGGGGATTGCAGATACCATTGTAAAATGTATGGGATAATGCAATGTAAGTTGCTTTGGATAAAAGCATCTGCCAAATGCGTAAAAATGTAAATCAATAAAATTTGGTACCACTCATTATGTTCCGTGTTTGAACAATGTCTTGTTTGCTGTCCTGTGATGTGCTATAAAATCTATTTTTACTGATCTAAATACAAGTAGGATTTGGGGTTGAGAATGTAGAGGGGAAGGTGCCCCATATTTACAGAGAAACAAGGGAGAGCTGTGCAAAGTTAGGTCCTTAAAACACCGCCCACAATTGTTCGTATACTATATTGTATTAAGTGTGTTCTGATTTTCAGTGAACAATGAAGTGAATGGTTCCCTTTCCGTCGGTCTCGCGACGTTGTGCCGAGACTGACCGAATGGGATTTGACTTGAGAACCTATCATCTCCAATTGTGTCGGACTGTCCTACCTTCAGGAAGGCCAGAGAACAACCTCTCTACCTCCACGCTCAAGGTGTTTGAATTGTGGACGCCATAACTTTGGTGTACCAATCCCAAGACAGGTGCTCACTGGCTGTGAGGGCTCACTCCATCCTAAAATCGTGCCTTAGCAATCGTACAAAACTAAATTAAACGATTTGTTGAATTTAGTTGTATGTTAATTTTATTAAATAAACAATTAGTTAAAAGTGGCCTGTAGATTAGTCGCATTTAAAGAAACCATATGGGACACAGACATCTAGCGGTTGAGCTTGGTATCGCAGTCTACATTTAAAAAAATTGGAGAGGCAAGTTTAGCCAAGTAACGGTTCTTCCTTGGTTTCTTTAGCTTTAGCCATATTCGGAACATCAGACTCCAAAGCAATTGTGTTGATAGGTGATAAAATGTCAGGAAAATGAAGATGATCAAGCAGACTTGAGTAGGATGAAAAGGATTGAGTAATGCGATCAATAAAAGGAAGGAAGGAGGCGGGAACCGAAATAAACAAACTTAAAATGCTCCCTCACGGTCGACTGCCGGCCATACGAACATAACACAACATAAAGTCCAGGTCTTGTCCTCTCTCGCACTTCCCTGTTATCGCTCCTCTCTTTTGCTTCCGGAGCTCCTCCGTGAGAGATGCAAGACTGGTGCACGCACAGCTGATGCTCTTATCACTCACGTGACTGGCCTTGCGCCTTTCCCTCACGGCTCTCGTCCACAGATTGGTATGGTTTTTATTAAAAATACATTATGTTAAATAGTTAAAAACTACAGCTAACTGTTTTACCTTTGATATACAATGTCATAAAGACTATAAACAAACAACCATCTACATCATACAGAGTTTGTGTGAGAGAGAAGTAAGCTTGCATTACATCAGGGAATGGTAACATAATAAATAACACGCACGATTTGGCCCTTTTTGATCAACCAGTGTTACGCCATGTCTCGTCGCGACTCAACAAAGACAATAAACCTAGTTATAAACAAGTCATTTGTTGCCTCTAGTTGAAACATAATTACTGATTATTAGGACTTCTGTTGTCTTTTTTCATGTTGCGCGTGTCTGCGTTTGCAGATCACACAAAGAAACAACATGGGCTACAAACACACGACAAACTAAATTCACGTTATTGCGTAACAATGTCTTTTACAATGAAAATATACTTACAGGCTGTGAATCTGAAGCGCCAGACTGTCCTTGCGAAATTGTAATGGTTTTAAACAAAAACATTTGTGCACAGTCGGCCTTGATCTCTCCCAGGTTTGGGAAGCAATCATCTGTGAAATGCGCAGCCAACACTTGAATATTCAGATTGTACTGTTCTATAACAGTACTTTTAGTAGTAAATAAAATTTAACCATTCGCTTTTAGTTGTTTCATCTTCTGGAAAGGCAAAAAAAGAGTCTTTCTTTGCAACGAAACACACAGCGTCTCCACAACATGGCTGCGGCGACGATACAATGAGATTAATAAGAACGCCCACCTTACTTGCATATACATTTGGGCAGTCTTAGTCAAGTCATACCACAAAATAACGTACATGCGTGGGTGTGTGGTTACACGAGGCGTTTCAGGCAAGCCTGGGTGAACATTCGCTTTTAGATAGAATGCTTATTTTATTCAAACACATTTATTTTTACAATTTTACATGTCTAATACATGCATGTTACTTATAATGTTATAGGCAACTTATAACACTCCAAAGACACAGAAAAACACGTATTCGCGCCATATGACCCCTTTAATATATAAAGATAAGCACATAAGATTACACTTAAATGAACCATTTTGGGGTATTCCTGGTAATATGGATTTAAGATGGCAAACACTTGTTTGTTTATACTCTAATGATCTACATTACAGTATATTATTTAAGAATGTGCTGCGTCTTGTGTGCCTTCATGAAAGCAACAGACAATGACATGTCGTTATTATGCTAATTTGCTTATTTCCAGGAATAGACGGATAAAAATGTAAACAAACGTTACTACACATAGGCACTTTTATGACACCAACCTAACTTGCGGTACACATTCACAAACAATAGAGTGCCTGTAGATTATTTCTGATAACCATCCAAAGAAACCGAGAAGAACCCTTAAATGGCAAAACTTGTCTCTCGAATATTTTTAATTTAGACTCCGATACCAAGGTCAACCGCTAGATGTCAATGTACCATATGGTTTGTTTAAATGCAACCAAATATAGGGCCCATCAACAAATAGTTTATTTAATAAAACGAACATACAACAAATTCAACAAATCAATCATTTAATATAATTACTATACAGTAAAATAGTATATAAAATGTATATTAACATAAATTCATTAAATAATAAAGTTATATTATTAGACACTAGCCAAACAAGTTAACTGAGGGTCAGGCGCATGGTCTGATGAAACGGTCTTCAAGCTAAATAAAAATTGTAATCACACTTATGTAATGTAATGTGAACCACACAGTAAACCGTCTCGGTTACGTATGTAACCTCTGTTCCCTGATGGAGGGAACAAGACGTTGTGTCGAAGCCGACAGATGGGGTTCGCCCTTGAGAACCAATCATCTCTGACTATTTTGAAAAGGCCAATGAAATTGGCGAATGAAATTTGCATGCCGGGCTCCGCCCCGGATATCCGGGTATAAAGGGGGAGCCGGCGTGCTCATTCATTCACCTTTTGTGCTGCGGAGCCTGAGAGCATCTCGTGACTGCTGCAGCGGACGGCTATTGTCGTGGCAAGAAGGACACAACGTCTTGTTCCCTCCATCAGGGAACAGAGGTTACATACGTAACCGAGACGTTCCCTTTCTGTCGGTCTCTCGACGTTGTGTCGAAGCCGACAGATGGGGTTCCTATTGAAAACGCCACTACCCAAAAGATGGGTAGCCCCTGCCCTCTGTCAACTCAGACGGTCCCATTGGCGAGAGCTGTCCGGCCATAGGACCACTGGGTAAGCGCTATTCCCTCAAGGGGGAGGTGCGCTACGGAGACCACTTCCCACCCTAGGGGGGAATACAGTGGAGACACCAACATGGTCTCACCAAATAGGGGAGAACTCATGGGAGGTATGTGCGGAATGCCGCAAGGTGGATGTCCACCTGGGGGAGGTCATGGGTTGCCACGCGGGGAACCATCTCATGACGACATCTCAGACGGAACCACCCTAGTGGGGGGTTACTACGTGTGGGGCACTAGGTCCGGTTAGAGCTATATGTAATAACTCAGCTTGATACCCGCCATAGGCGGCAGGGCTGCTCCGCCGAGCCCGCCGCCCTGAGTGCTTATTGATGGATGGACGGACTGCCTATTCTTCACCCTTGGGGAAAGAAGGGAGGCAGCCCATAGCGCACTGATCCACCTAAGAAGGGGAATGGCGCCACCCTCTGGATGGACTCGAGCCCCAGCAGGAGAGCCAACCCCCTCGCAGAACGAGGAAGGCGCAGGGCCCGAAAAAAGGGGGTCCAAAGATCCACCTTAAGGTCCCAAGAGGGTACGGGGCGCGGACGAGGCCTTAGCCCCTCGCGCCCTAGAGGAACCTAATAATCAGGTCATGCTGCCCCAGAGGCTCACCAGCAACTGGTACGTGATAACTGGACAGCGGGTACCCACGCTCCAATGTGGAAGGGGAGATTACTCCCCAGCCTCTCCTGCAATAGGACAGCACGTTCCTGAGCGAGCAATTCCGCGGGTCTTCTCCTCGAGAAGAGCACCAGGACGAGAAGGGGTGCCACTTAAAGGCATCCAGCCTTGTGGGCATGGCCCTTGCCTGAGTGACAGTCTCCACCACTGTGGGGGGTAGATCATCCAGGAACTCCTCGTCCCATCCAGGAGCCAGACCCAGAGGTCTCGACCAGGGAGTGCCCAGCGGTACTGGGTGGAGTTCAGGGAGGCAACAGGTCCCCCTGTGCCCGCCCAAACCACACCCAAGCCGGCCCGGAGGGGTGGAGCCGTCACTTCCCATGAGGTGTCAACTGACGAGAGAGCGCTTGGCTGTCTGGTTCAGGACACCCGGTGGGCGTGTGACATGCCGGGGCTTTGCCACCTGCTGTCTCCACTGGAGGCTGCGCGCTAGGGCCTCCGTGTCCAGGGGGTCCTCGTCCAAGGAGTGCCCAGCGGTACTTTGTGGTGTTCAGGGAGGCAACAGGTCCCCCTGTGCCCACCCAAACCACACCCAGGCCAGCCTGCAGGGGTGGAGTTGTCACTTCCCACGAGGCGTCAACTGAAAAGAGAGCGCTTGGCTGTCTGGTTCAGGACATCCGGTGGTCATGCGACCTGCAGGGGCTTTTCCACCTGCTGTCTCCACCAGGGGTGGAGTCGTCACTTCCCACGAGGAGTCTACTGACGAGAGAGCGCTTGGCTGTCTGGTTCAGGACACCCGGTGGGCATGTGACCTGCAGGGGCTTTGCCACCTGCTGTCTCCATGGGAGGAGGCGTTTTTGGGCGAGTTGCGATGACTGCAGCGAGCGAATGCCACCCTGAGGTTTAGTACGCTACGCCGGTCGTGCTGTCCGGGCCAGTAGGCTGGCTCTGCACGAGAGGCCGGAGCCTCATCAGTGCAAGCAGGACAGCTAGCAACTTGAAGGCAGTGATCTGCCAACGCAGGCGGGGGCCCGTCCAGCGACCCGACGCTGCGCGTCAGTTGCACACCGCACCCGCACCCCGTAGGGAGGCGTCTGTCGTTACCACGACCGGCCTCAAGACCTGCTCGGGGTCAGGATGCGACGGCAGCAGGCGTGATGACGATACGCCTACTGCCAGTGCGCCACGCTCTCCAGGGAACTCATCTCTGTAGTCAGTGCTGTCGCGGTCCCATGTGCGTCAACCCGAGGGGGACAGGCCACCCCCGAGGACACCATGCCCAGGAGCCTCTGGAACTGATTTCAGGGGACCGCTGGCTGCTGCCTGAAAGTTTAAGCAGCTCAGCACTGACTGCACGCCGTCATGGAGACAGTGTTGAGTTCTCTACCAGGAAAAAGGGGAGCTCCGCGCCAGGGAGAGCTGCTCTCTTTTTCCCGGCTGACCCGTTACTGACATGCCAGCCCCTCGACAGTGCCGAGGGAAACTGTACATGAGAGTATGCGGTCAGTTGTCATGAACCACTCCTGGCGTCTGACAGACACCAGGACGCGCTTCTGCGCCTCCCGAACGGCACCCTTGCAAGGTGCTGCTCAAGGTATGCAGCGACCCCTGGTTTTGGGGATGATGAAGTGCGGCTGTCGAAGCCACTGGACATCTCGGCCTAGGGGACGGTTAGATCGCCTTCGCCAGAGGGGTGGCAGCCCCGTTCTGGAGCACAGGAACATCCCTGCCTTTGCTGATGTAAGAGGATGCCCGAAGTCCGGCGGAGGTCTGGCGAGCTGGATCGAATGCCGAGACGGACCACACTCCCAGCCACCGTGATGGTTTGAAATGCTAACCAAGCACCCAGGGACCTCACAAGGGGGGGCTGTGATCTGCTTCATCAACCCGCGGGCGTTGGTTCAATGACTAGCAGTGCTGTTCCCCCCGGGGGGAACGGCTCCGCTAAATCACCTGCCAGGCGATTGCGCAGCTCGACGCACCGTCAAAGCGAGAGTGCTGAGGGCTGCTTTATACTCGTCGCAACATCGAGTTGCCGAACACCATCTTTCAGAGGGTGAGAGCGGCTGCAAGTGGGACCCAGAGAGAGACCTCTCCTGGAATACCTCAGGAACTGCCAGGACGCCCAGGGGAATCTCCGCTGCACCGCGTCGTAGAAATCGGCAATTCGAAGAATGTCATCAGATGCGAAGGCTCCGAAGAACAAAAGGTGAATGAATGAGCATGCCGGCTCCCGCTTTATACCCGTATATCCGGGGGCGGAGCCGGGCATGCAAATTTCATTCGCCAATTTCATTGGCCTTTTCAAAATAGTCAGAGATGATTGGTTCTCAAGGGCGAACCCCATCTGTCGGCTTCGACACAACGTCGAGAGACTGACAGAAAGGGAAAGTATGTTATGTACCGGCATGTCACCACCACACCAATACTGTATGTTTATGTAAATTCAACATGTGATCACAATCCAAATATAATACATCTTATTATACTAGATTATAACCAGGTCACATGGTCACAATAATGTATGTAAACACATCAACTGTGCTAGATACAGTAGCACAATAGAAGTCCTCAACGGTGTTCATAACAGTACGACATGATGAAAGACTACCAAACATATCTAAAATTCATACTTCATCAGAAATACTCTGAAAGAAACTGAGGGCATCATTAAAGATAATTTTTTGTTACCAAAACAACTTTGTTCAGCCCATCATCAACACAAGGCACACATCATATTACACATGTTCACAAACATGAGATATCATACTCAGTTTGAGTGGTGTAACTTACAGTTTGTTTTCCTCTCATTATCGTCAAGCAGGAGTTGTGGAGCAGGAGCTGTTGGTGTGAGAGGAGGAAAAGAGTCTTGACTGTCTAATCCTGGGTTTAATCCTCAAAGACGTGCATCTGCCAAAGGAAGGAATTAGTGTGGCACAGATCGGTGAGTGGGGACATACTGAGAAAACAACATTTACGAGACAAATCCTTATATACACTCCATTAACCACAGCAATTGCACGAAAATACGCTTATCCAGCATTCTGGATATTTTACTATAAATAAACACACAAACCAATTGAAACAAATAAGCCTAATGTAGGGTTTATAGCTAATTTGAGACATGCGGGCAGAATGATATGCCAAAAGACTATTGTGGTAAATGTACTATTCACAATACATGTGACAAAAAATTATGTGACTGGCCGAAATTGACCTACTAATAAAATAATAAAGCTGGCATACTGTAGGCATGACACAGAATTACTAACAGAAAAAGCCTATTCAGAAGTGTATAATATGTTTTTGGTATGTCATATGTCAAATGTCATATTATTATTATTTTCATAATTTTACACAAGAAACAACACATTATGCCCCATTCACTGGTTAAAAACTAAAAAGCAAGGCCGAAAATAAAAACAGAACAAGGGCAATATAATGGGGATTTTCTGATAACATCAGGGGCCTCATTCATAAACGTTGCGTACGTACAAAAGAAGGTGTACGCCGCTCTCTACGCAATAATTGGTATTTATAAAAAGCAAACTTGACGGGAAAATGTGCGGTCCTTCACGCAAGCTCTGACCCAGGCGTACGCACAAACGGGTGAAATGAGAAATGGCGACACCGTCGGCAGATGGAAGAAACATGGGAAAGTGTGTGAAACTGTAGACCGTTGTGTAAAAAAAATGGCAATACTGCCTCTCATAAATAACATGAAGACTTCACAAAGCAAGTCTTACAATTAACAGCCTACACGAACACCCGTTTGATCGATCTGCAGGGTAAAACAAAGAAAATCAAACAACAATTACAACAGAAATGCAAATTAGAAAAAGTGGTAAACAGAATGAAATAATGTACAAAACTGATATTCTCGTCAATGTGTCCGTCTGACGTTTGATGTCCAACCATTTCTATTTTATTTCGGCCACGGTCCTAGGTTGTGAGGCAACAACATTTACGGCGTCTGCAACTTTTGCCATGGATTAGTCTACTCACTCTCTCTTGACTGACTCCCTGGTGATAGACCTACACCTACTGTGGCCTAGTGTACATTCGCACGATGTACACTAGGTGTAGGTGTGATTCGCACGAATGACGCAAATGTTCTGCAATACATTCTGTGTTTTGTGTCAAATCATCGAAGACCAGGATGATTCCGTACAGGCAGTCGTCGGGCAGCGAGCTGCTCCTCCCCCGACAGCAACGGCAGAAGACACATTGCCGAGATTGGCTAGACTGACACAGGCTTTATTCTTATTTAACAACAGTGGTAGAAAATCTGATAAACACAAAACACAGCTGGCTGTTCCCTCAGTATGTTGAGAGCTGGTAAACATGGAAAGCTCTTGGAGGACTTTACATTGAAGGACTGTATCGTCTTAGAGCAGAGTCCATGGTCAGCCCGTCTCTCTTTCCTCGGTTAAGGATCCTGTATCCTGTTTCTCTACGCCCTTACTGGAATGAGATACAGGAGTTGATTGTTTGCAGGTGTCCCACTTACTCACCGTTCGTCTCCTGGCTCTCTCTCTGGATGCCTCACTAAACCAGATGTGACCGTATGAAGATCATTAACTCACACTGGTAAGGCCCGTACTCAAGATCCCAAATTTACGAGCCTCCCCAATAACAGACTTTGAACTGAATGAAAAGGATGAGCAGAGACAAAACCACAGACTAGAAATGTTTGTATCAAATAGTTACTAAAAACCCCTGGAGCTCAACATCAATGATAAAATAATTTAATCGATGTGAATGAATCAGCCCAATGGGCTTCGTTTAGGTGGTTCCCCTGGTCCGGCCACCCATACACTGGCCAAAAAGACAAAATATACTAATAAAAGAACAATTAACAAAAAGATAAACTAAACAAGTTGGTTTCTTTCTTGGGCATTATGTCTTTGAATAAACATTTCACCACTCAACTCAATCAAAATAAATACAAATCAAAACACTTCAAACCAACCATACCCAAAAAAACTATAATTATTTTAAACCCACTCGACACCCATCAAATAAATCAAGGTCAAAAAGAACAAAAGAACAGATAAACCATAATTAATCAACTCTGTAATGGAGCAGTATCAATGTAAAGCAAGACAAAGAAAGGATACAACCAACCCAAATAACGGAATAAACAAACTAAATAAATTGTTAATAAACAAAACCTAATAATAATAATAATAATTATTATTATTATTATAAAATAAAGCAATCCAAAAAAACAACACGATTTCAATTCAACTCCATTGCACACACATTTAAACAAAATACACAGACAACTCAATGAAATTACGCCAGCGAAGTGAGCGAACCAGGTGGCGCCGGAATCAACGGCCACTGGTTTAAAGCGCATCCAACGTGAGCGTTGTACAGGCAATTGAAGACATTCAAGGCAATCACGAGCGTCCAATGCAAAAAAGAGAATCCTGCGTCCCAGACTGGAAACGCTATTTAAACCGCAGCAAAACAGCAGCTGGCAACTTCTGAAAAACAAATAGACATTTCCGTTTGCTTTCTTCTCCCTCCCCACTCCTCTCAAATTTATAACCACACAAACAGGGTAAGGGAAACATAATATTACCTTTCACGTGTAAGACACTCACTCACACATGCTCACTAGCAATGTCTGGACACACCCGACAAATCTAAATTACACCAACAAGCACATTAAGCAAACATGTGAATTAAGTTAAATTCCCACGAACACCCATATTCTAGATTTATATTTCCCTCCCGTCTATGGGCCACCAGAACCTACCAAGTTTAACAGAACCTACCTTTCTCGAGGAGTGAAGGAGATACAAGACCTACACAAACAGGTCACATCGATACAAGACCTACTGTTTACAGCTTACCTACCCTCATTTGTGCATCATGGACGTGCTGGCTAGTCATGCTGTTCCTTACAACGTTTGGCAGCACCCTTCAAATTCTCCTGTGCCGCCTCAAATGCCACATTTATCCTTGATTGATGCTCTTTCATCCATTTATGAACTTCACCCTCACCAGGTGTCCAACAAAAAATAAACGTCTGGGAGTCTAGTCTCCTGGTCAAACATCAGGAAGTACGGAGACTCACCTGTAGCCTGATGAGGAGTGTTGTTATAAGAAAAGAGGACCTATGGAAGGCATGCTACCCAATCACTCTTCCTGGAAACAGGCAGAGTACGCAGGAGTTTATGGAGGGTTCGATTAAACCATTCAAACACGCCGTTGTTAGCTGGATGATATGGTGTAGTTCGGGATTTTTCAATTCCATAAAACCTACAAAGCTGTTTCATAAGGGCAGACTCAAAATTCCGGCCCTGGTCGGAATTAATATGACCTTGGTCCCCAAACTTGAAAAAAACATTCTGTGACCAAGGCTTGTACTACCGTTTCGGCACTCTGGTCCCTAGTCGGGACAGCCAATGTATATTTACTGAACACGTCTTTTAACAAATACATTCTCATTTCCAGAGCGAGAAGCCTCGAGCATTATAAAGTCAATCGCTAAGATCTTGTTTTTTTTAGAAGCGGAAACATGTCCCATAAAACCCCAGCCAATGGTCAGGTGTTTTCAGCTAGCTGACAACGCTCGCATTCCCGACTCCACTGCGCGATCTCAGCAGACATACCAGGCCAATAACACTGCTGGCGAATGGGCTCCGTTGTCCGCTCAATGCCCTGGTGTCCATGGTGTTGATGTAACTGATTCAATGTCAAAACTGCAGGCAAACCAGTTGAAGCACTTCCTCACCTCCATCAGGTCGTAACATACAACAGTAGATGACCCCTCTCTTTTCAGGAGATGGTCCCACTGCCGAAACGGAGTCAGCTCAGACTTTGAAAGAGACCTGCGATTCTCAAAGCTAGGAAATTATCCCTGTTTCCAATATTTACATTTTTATTCATTTGGCAGACGCTTTTATCCAAAGCGACTTACAAGTAGTTTTTTTTATACAGTGGCACATAACTGCAGAGCAATCAGGGGTAAGGTGCCTTGCTCAAGGGCCCTTCAGTCATGACCTGCTGGCACTGAGATTAGAACAGGCAATCTTCTGATCACAAGCCCAACGCTCTAACCATTAGGCCACAGCTGACAGGTTATATATTTGGCAATATGCCAAAACCGCTTGAATATCGGGATCAGCTGCCTGCAAAAGACACAGATCCTGCAGAGAATTATTAGGCTTGGTTAACCTGTACTGTAGATTCCAACTCTGCTGCCTTTCTCACCACTGCAGGAATTGTGGTCCCCGATAACAAACTTCCCTGTGTCTCCTGACAAAACGAATTCTGCCTAGAGAGGGCGTCAGCATTCCGGTTACTTCGCCCAGAACAATATAGAATCTCAAAGTCAAAAGACTGCAACTTGGAAGCCCAATATTGTTCAGTGGCTCCCAGTTTAGCAGATGCCAAATGGCTAAGGGTATTGTTATCCGTAAAGACAATACACTTCTATCCCAATAGGTGTTCCCGAAATTTTTCAGACATACCCACTTGAACGCCACAAACTCTAACTACAGCTCATGAAATTGTTCGTGTTGCGCTCAGTGGCGTAGGGGCGTCGCCACTCAGCTACAGCTTTGATTTTAACAGGGTCTGTAGATACTCCCTTGGTCTATATAATATGGCCCAAATTCTTTACCTCACTATGAAAAAATCTGCACCTGTTTAGCTTAACCTTGAGTCCCACTGACACAAAACTAACTCAAGGCCCTCCAGATGTTGAGCAACAGATGTCGAAAACACCACCACATTATCCAAATATAGAAGCAAAGATTGGCACTGCTGGTCCCCAAACAACCTTTCCATTAATCTCTGAAATGTGCCTGGGGCATTACACAGGCCAAAGGACATACGGTTCAACTCAAAGAGTCCGAAGGGTGTACAAAAAGCTGTCATAAACCAATCTTTCTCAGCAACTGGAATCTGATAATACCCACTGGCCAGATCACGTATGTGTAGACTACCGTCCTTTTTTTTGACAAACACAATAGGTGAGGCATATGGACTACAGCTTTCTCGGATGATCTAAGGCTACAGTAATTGATTTATATGGGACTTTACAGTTTTTTACTCGGACGGGGGTATACGCCATAAAACGCTGACGTTCTGGAGCCTCATCTTCCAAGGGAATATCATGGGAAATTATCTTTGTTCAACCTAAATCTACACCCTGGGTAGAGAAAACCAACTGATATTTCTTAGTAGGGATGGGCGATAAATTATCGTTTGCGATATACCGGCGAAAAATTCTCATCGCGGAAAGAATTGGTCTCATCGCGAGTTTCGTGCGTGACTGACTCACTCTTCATGTGCGGAGTGAAAACCAGCATAGCGGAGGGCGGACGTGAGTTTGAGGAGGAGCTTGTTGTTAAGCGAAGAGCTACCGCTACAATTTGGAACTGGTTTGGTTATAGAAAATCAGATGCAGAGCAAACTACCGTAACATGCAAGGTTTGCAGAAAAACAGTGGTTACAAAGAGTGGAAACCCATCCAATTTGTTCCACCATCTAAAACACAAACCAGAGTACGAAGAATGTTTGAAGCTACGTAATGCAACAACTACATGTGAACCTAGGGGTAATAAAATTCCCACCCAGACGAAAATTGCCAGCGCATTTGCTAATTGCGTCTCTTATGATAAGTAAAGTAAACGATGGAACGAATTGACGTTTGTAATACAATCCATAAAAGGAAGGAAGGAGACGGGACTCGCCAAACATAAAAGGACTTTTCATTAATAAAAGCAATGTAAATAGACGGGCGACTGCCGGCGAAACACACACACAAACCATAACAAAAATCCCAGCTCTCGTCCCGCCTACCTCACTACATCGTCAAAATTATTTTATTGATTTGATTTTTTATTTATCATCTGTTGTTTTGCACTATTTTGTAAAATATCTGAAGACATCGTACTTTTTGATAACAATTTGTTTTAGAAGTTGTTCCATGGGACTAGAGTGTTACAAAAATAACTACCTAATTGGTGGTAGCATGTTCCACATACGTATAAAATTTACATTCAAAGAGTGTGTCGTTCTCACTGAACTTATTTACTTTATCAGGTTACTGTAACATGTTTGTTACTTTATCAGGATTTATTTGCAGTTGTACTTGTAAATTTGAAACACAAGACATGGTTGGTGATTGTTACTTTTGCTGCTTTATTTACATTTTAAACTTGTAATTGTTTTAATTATTATTGTGTAATTGTTTGTGTGTGATGTTTTTCAGCAGTCACTGAAAACAACTTTAACATAACATAATCTGCAATTTTACAGAAGAAAATAATTTATAATAATAATAATATATATAAATGTATATATATTATCGTCATTGTTATCGTTATCGCAATAAATACCTGAAATTATCAGGATAAATTGTTTAGGCCATATCGCCCATCCCTACTTCTTAACCCTTACCTGCCCCTGTTCTACCTCTGATAAACCAGGCAAATCCACCACCTCTTCTTGCTCTGGAATGGTGGGTACCACCTCAGCAATCTGAGAACCTATGACCGCTCGACAGACCGAACCTCAGTTAGCCTGTTGGCAAACTCACCACAAGCATTACTCCGGGTCCCAATCATGGTCTGCATGTCACACCAACATAAACCACAGGAATATAAACTGTCCCTTGATTTACCCGGACCACCGCAAGGGATGCCACCAACCCAGCTGGCAAACTAGACTCGGGAGGTTCAAAAAGCACAGTCCCACCAGAAAACTTGTTTAAAAAGTTAATGGAACAAACTTAATCATGAATACGACAAGGCCTAGAACCCTGAAGCCCCTAACCTTACCAGCACAATTTACATAAGATAGGGTGTTACTATCGCAACAGTATTGGAATGCCTGAGATACAGAATGTAGCACTTTTGACACGTCCAGTGGGCCATGCTTAGCAAAGATTTCCCGGTAACATCGCTTCAAAACATTAATTCAGATAAAACCAGGAACCCAGTCACACTAGCCCCCACGGGGGTCTTTAACGACGAGCACCCTGCAATGTGAAAACTTTGCCACGGAGCTAAAATTGAGCTCTAATTAGCCAAGATAAGGAATAGACAAACCGTTAGCCGCACAAAGCTGTAACCATTGACATGAAGTAATTGACATGAAGACATGAAGTAGATTAGTAACTTTCTATTAGCACCTATTGTACTATTGCTCTTTGTATTACATATCGCCTATTGCTCCACGAACTCTTTGTAAGTCGCTTTGGATAAAAGCGTATGCTAAATGACTAAATGTAAATGTAAGTACCCCTGGCCCCATGGTTCAAAATGCTGCGAAAAATTGCTTTCTGTAACTGTGGAGACCATGCAGCCTGTGTCAACTAAACAGGCCACAGGTACTCCACCCATACGTATGACAAGATGAGGACAGAAGGACATTATTCGAGATGCCAGTGATGAACCACGTAATAAAACGGAGCCATTAAACTCCCCTACCAAGCAGTGGCGGAGCTAGGGGTAATCGTGGCCATCAGACTCATGTTAGCATTTTTAAAGGCAAAAATGATTTACAGATATTGGTGTAGGTAAGAGGACAGTGATCCTGTCTATATGATAATATTCCAACAGAGAAACTCTCGTCGCACAACCCTAATTTGTAAAGGATTGTGGGGAACAATCACTCTGGTCGGATGAGTGCAGTGTCTGATGGGAAATAGTCCTTGGATTAAAATCCGGCGACTGTGAGCGAATATGACGAGGAGGTGGCTCTGGTGCACGGGTCGTGGTAGAGCGGATGTTTCAAGGGTGACTTTAATTTGTTTTATTCAAATTAAAATATTATAGCAATCACACATGCTACATCATAATTATTTGGGCAGCTATAGTGTACTTTTAAAGTGTTTTAAGGTTCAATGAGTGTCATGTTTGGCACTCATCCAATCTTTCAATGCATGCATGATGATATTTTCTGTGCCACTCCAAAGTAACTGCTGGCTCCTACTCGGTCATCCCTATGAAAAATTCCTGGGTCTGCCACTGGGTATATGGATAATATAGTGCTTCAAAAAAGTATCATATGTAAAGAGATAAATAACTGGTCCACCAGAACAATATAATTCCGAAACCAGTTCCCAAATAAAACATTTTAATAAAAAATGTCCTTATTGTTCCATATAAAATATATCAAAGTCAGAGAGCTAAAGGGGTATTTTGTTGAATACCTAACTGAGTGAAAATATGGAGGAGGATAATATTCCAGATTTAGCTATTTAATTGTCCACATGAAGAGCCAAAGCAGTATATATTACGCAAAATTTTCCCCCTGCATTAGTAAGCAAAACTCTCCCCCTTAAGGATAAGCCTCTAACAAGCCACTGAATAAATTTCTTCTGGGTCTTTTGAATAATTGGACTAAAGTTAACGAGCATCTATTTGGTTGATTTTTATGTAACAAAATTCCCAAATAGTTAACTCCAGTTTTCACAATATTACAATAAGATGTTATCGAGTGACATATACCTTAGCCCTTAAAGTGTTTTTTATTTTCTTCTTATTGTGATTGTTAAAAGTTAATGTCACTATCATTTTATTCTTTCAATGTCAGCGGTATTCGAGATTTAATAAAATGAAAGGCTGTTTTTTTATTGCAAAATATTTAATGTGGATTTAGATTTTAAGAGACTTATGCTTGTTCAACAGACATACATTTCTGGAAGTCTCAATGGGGTAGTGAAATCTGGCATTCTTTTGGAAGTAATCACTTTTAAGGGGTCATTTAAAGGCAAAGTAATTAATATCAAAGTCCACAATGGAGGTAGATGGATCATTTTAACAGTATCCAGTGAGGAGAATTTTCTTTTATTAGGTTCTGTATATGCTTATAATATTAAAAAGTATAGCATCGAGTTATTCTCTGGTATTGAAAATCAGGTTAAAAAGTTAAGAGAAAGGTTTCCTGATATGGAAGTTGTTCTAGGAGGGGATTTTAACAGTATCCCAGATGCTAAAATAGTATATGCTCTACAAGGAAATGGAAATCTATCTGAATTATTTATTTTTGTAAAAACTTAACTAATTTATATATGGAGCTATAAAAACCCACTTTTGACAGAATACTCAGAACAATGGAGATAAATCTCTTTCTAATTCTTTAGAACAAAACACTCTTCTCATAGTACTTGGAGAGGTTTTAGCTGCATTAACAATAAGGCCTTAGTAAGACGAGGGAGGAACTTCGCTCGCTCTATATCTTCGCTCAATTTAGGCCGGTAAAATAATAATAGAGATAGCTAAAAAGAGATTTCTTCATCTTTATATTGTCACTTTTAATTCCTTAACAGTGGCTGAAGTTTCTCGGTGAGGACTGTAAGGAACAAAAGGTGGGCGGGTCATTCACGCAAACACACACCAAAGAGTATTTGGTTTCAATAAACAACATAGAAACACAGTAATAGTTACTGATTTCTCACAAAACAAAGTTTAAAACTGTGGCCGCATTCCCTCCACCATTATATGTAGTGGTTTTAGCTGCATGTAAAAATAATGATGAGCTTAGCTCACCAAATAAAATTCTCCCCCAGATCTATCAAGATCAAATCCATGAACAGAGTTATATAAAACATCAGTTTCGGTCAAGGAATTAGTTTAGCCATGTCAGAAGGGAGAAAGCATTACAGCGATTCCTGAACACCAATAAAATCATCTTTAACAAAGAGGCACGAACTTAACGCAGCTATTCTATAAATAGCAACGGATACTTGCGAGCTCTGTGCTAGAGGTGTGTCCGTATTGCACTTTGAGAGATGGAAATGTTCAATTGGTTTCAGGATGCGGTCTTGCTGGAAAAGTTCAGGCTGCGTGGTGGGCAGCAGTCCATTGTTCCTTCTTTCCCCCACAGTGGGGGAAAAGGCGGTCTCCGAAGAGATGCCACAAACTGGTTTCTGGTCGAGGCAGGTATGTAGGAAAAGGTCAAAAAAGCAAAGTCCGGAAGAGACTGTTGTCTCTTAAGTTGTGAGGATATCAAGCCCTACAGATGTGACTCCAAAGTTACCATCATCTGATTGGGTCAAAGTAAATGTTCTTTTTCTTCCAGCACTTGCATGTGGAAGCTGATTGGAAGAAAACTTCTAAGAATTGGATAAATCGAATAAGGAAAGAATTACCCAAAACACAACAAACATTAACATTAAGGAAATCACAACTGCATCTCATAGAACCCAAACATGATCTACATATCATCTTGGTTAAATGAATTACTGCAAATCTAGTAATTCCAGAAGTTATACACATTCATTCAAACTACTTTGAGTGAATGTTTAAAACAGACATATTAAGAAGAACATCAATTCAAACATTAGAGAAAAGAACAGTCGTGTCAGATAAGTTCCTCTGGACAAACTACAGATGCGACAGAGACTTCTCATATCTCCTTTTGTTTGCTTTGAAGCTGCATGGGATGATTCTTGCCACATCCTTCTCAGGGCCTGGTGCCCACTTGGTCTCCAGGAGAGCTTCCTTCTCCCTGGGTGCCCACAGCATGCAACAGCCTCAATTCGACGTTGTGACATGCCACTTCCGTGCTACCACCAAAGAACTTCCCCTCCCACGGGCAATGAAGCAGAACTCCCTGCTAGTTCCCTGTCACAATGTCTCGGTGCCTAGTGAGGATGATCTGTCTCGGCCTCGCGATCGGTTGCCAGGCACTCAGCCAAGTCTCAGGACATTCTCTAACCTCAACAGAGGCAAGATCGCTCCCGTGCTTTGGCTCGAGGTCGCCACCCTTCTGAAGAAGGGAGCAATCGAGCCTGTCCCTCTGGCCGAGATGTCTTAGGGGTGACAACCCTTACTTTATTGCTCCCGAGTAAGGAACAAGAAATCCTCCCTGGCGAGAAGGGCACGGTCTGGCACCCGAGACCAGACCTCTGCACGCAATTGGAACAACATAAGGACAACCAGAGATACGTTTTTTTAATCAATAAAAGTCAGACTCAGTACTAATCACCCAGGTGTTTTTAAAGATGGCTACAGAATCTGCTGATTGTTATGTATGTTAATATAATTTGTTTTGAACAGAAAAGCTCACAAAATCATTATGTCACTTGTGTGCTCTGTTTTCACCTTCAGTGATCTGTTGACATTGTTACAGTATATGATGAATGAACAAAATCTGTAATGCATTGCTTGTGGTTGTGTAGGAGAGCAACCTGCTGCGCTTCCTGCAGCACAGAGTGGCTTGACCTGTGTCGTGCTGGAGAGCACAACCCGATAAGCAGATTCCTAAGGGGCGCATGGGGGACTAATGCTTGACCCAATCCCCTCCCATCTCCTTCAGGCCACATCCACCACACTCACACACATCATCAACACCTCCCTGCCAGGGTCAGATTAACACTTCACTGTACCCCGGGAAACAATTTTTAAGGGCCCCGGCCCCATCATCACAACCCCTGGATCACCACAATCTGGGAAAATACAGAATAAATTACAGTAATACAGTCAATATACAAATCCTCGATCCTGATTCTGCTAGACCTATCTGCAGCGTTTGACACGGTCAATCACCAGATACTGCTAGCAACCCTGTCATCCTTAGGAATCTCTGGCTCCCCTCTCCGCTGGTTCCAATCCTACCTCTCCGGCAGATCATTCAAGGTGTCATGGAGGGGCTCGCTGTCCACTGCTCACCATATGATCACTGGACTCCCTCAGGGATCGGTACTTGGAACGCTGCTTTTTTTCATCTACATGACATCCTTAGGACCCATCATACGGGCACACGGCTTCTCGTATCACTGTTATGCTGATGACACCCAGATCTACATCTCGTTTCACCCAGAGGATACCACTGTAGCAGCTCACATAACAGCCTGCCTAGATGACATCTCAGCCTGGATGAAAGAGCATCACCTGCAACTGAACCCGGCCTAGACAGAACTACTCGTGTTTCCGGCACACCCCACGGTCCAACACGATCTCACCATCCAGCTTGGCAATTCCACTATCATTCCCTCCGAATCAGCCAGGAACCTCAGAGTCATATTTGATGAACAGCTGTCCTTCAATGGTCACATTGCAAAGACAACGCGATCATGCCTTATTTAACATTCGCAAGGTTAGACCCTACCTTACTGAGCATGCGGCACAACTCCTTGTCCAGGCCCTGGTAATCTCAAGGTTGGACTACTGCAATGCTCTCCTTGCTGGTCTTCCTGCAAAGGCTATCAAACCACTTCAGCTGGTTCAAAAAACAGCAGCACGCCTCATCTTCCAACAGCCCAAAAGGGCTCATATGACACCCCTTTTCATCTCTCTCCACTGGCTACCGGTTGAAGCCTGGATCAGATTCAAGTCACTGATGTTTGCATACAGGACTATCACTGGATCTGCGAAGAAAAACGTTTATCTGTTTTTTTATTCCCACAATGCCTCAGCATACAAAGATTACAGCTACTGCTTATACGGATGATGTTACAGTTTTTGTAAATGGTAAGGAAGATATAAAGGGGTTGTTTAAAGTTTTTTGATTTGTATGAAAAAGCATCATCAGCGAGTCTTTTTGGGAAAAGACTGAGGCTTTTTAGGCAGGTCAATGAGTTTTTGAAAATCTCCCATAAATTCCATGTAATTTAAAATGGAATAAAAGAGGTTCAAAAACATTAGGTCTGGGGTCTGAGGAATTTCAAAAACAGAAGTGGGAGGGATTTTTGGAAAGGCTGCTACCCCAGCTGTCCTATGGGGGGATAGTTTTAGTTTCCAATAATTTAGTTGCTTCTGCCCTGTGGCACAGGTTTACAGTGTTACAGCCACCAGCCAGACTAATTCAAGGAAATAAGTGACATTTTTTTGGTCAGGACAGCATTGGGTTCGCTCATCGGTCTTGTTTTTGCCAGTTCATGAAGGAGGCCAAGGCCTAGTAGATATCAAATCTACACTTATGGCGTTCCATCTACAAGCTGCTCATAGATTTTTGTATAACAAGGAGATTGCTTGATTCAACACTGCAGTTGCTCTGCTGAGAAAGGCAGGCAACATGGGACTTGACAAACATATGTTCCTAATGGACTTGAATGAAGCTACTTCAACAGACTTGACATCTTTTAATAGATCTGTGATGGAAGCTTGGGAAGTTTTTTCTGCGTCGAGACAATCTGAAGCATGTGCTGGGTCTTTCTAGAGCCACTATGTTTTAATTCCTTTTTTGCCATCTAGGCTCTTATGTTCTCTAATTTTGTCATTACAGCTGATAGCTGCAGGATGTGTGACACTGGGTCATCTCATAGGCAATAATCTGGAATAAGGTCTACTTGTTTTCTTAAACAACTCACTGATGAAGTGCTTGGAAAGCTGAATCCTGATCAACGTTTTTTTTGCCAAGGAGCCTAATCATATTAATGAACTGTGTCGGATTATAATTTTTCTTTATAGAGTTACTGCGAACTCAAAGGAATCGCAGGAGGAGGAAAATCTTTTATTGTCTTTCAACACTCCTCATTTAGACACCTTTGCTTATGCTGGGAAGAAAGCTCTATATAGGAAAAATAAAGCATATGTGACCCTGGACAACAAAACTAGTCTTATGGGTCAATCTTTCGAAATTGAGATTTTTACATAATCTGAAAGCTGAACAATAAAGCTTTCTATTGATGTATGGGTTGTTAGGATATGACAATAAATGGCAGAGATACAACCGTTTAAAACTCTGGAATTTGAGAGTTCGAAAAACAAATTATATTGAGAAAATCGCCTTTGAAGTTGTTAGTCAGAGGGACGTTTTTATATATTTGGTGCCGGAAATTTACAAAATATCTTCATGGAACAAGATCTTTACTTAATATCCTAATGATTTTTGGCATAAAA
Organism: Barbatula barbatula; assembly: GCA_037178815.1. Classification (NCBI taxonomy): domain Eukaryota; kingdom Metazoa; phylum Chordata; class Actinopteri; order Cypriniformes; family Nemacheilidae; genus Barbatula; species Barbatula barbatula. The sequence goes on along the minus strand of CM074084.1, from coordinate 16,393,932 downwards.
GAAAAATCTATAATTTTGACCCATACGATGTATTTTTGGCTTTTACCTCAAATGTTCCTTTGCTACTTAAGACTGGTTTTGTGATCCAGGGTCACATATATATCCCCTAGGGACTGTTACCCCCGAAAACCGGATACACTTTACGTTTCTTCACTTAGCCGGTAGTTTACACACATGCGGATAAAACACACCATGAGAGATACACATGAGTAGTTCCTTGGCGCATCCCACGCCCAGATTACACGCCCACTCCAGCACTATTCTAGCTTGTAGCACCAAACAAAGCACTTAAAATAGCGCTACGTGATCTGGCAGCCAATGCAACACTAAATGTATGTGTGGCCGCTCTCTCGCAGGCGAACAGTCTCAGTATACAATCCGTTAACACATTGCCTGTGTCAACCAGCACACATAACTAACACCACACTAAAGAAAAAACTAAATATAATTCGCGTTCTGCGGATATAACAGTGGATATTTTTTCTCTCTTTTCCCGAGCTCTTCAGTCACCCGGTCAATATAAAACAAACCAAACTATTTCTTGGTCTCTGACCAATAAACATTTATTATCTTACACATAGGCGGGTCTTGACACTTATTCACCCAACCCAGGAAAAACAAATAATGGCAGAAACCCACATTTTTTCCAAGTGCACCTAAACCAAACTTCAACATTGAAAACTTCTTAAAGGGGACACGCGTATAAATATTGAAAAGATGTTTTGTTAAAGTCAAGGAAAATTGCAGACAAAGGCTGGTTTCAGAAAGGTGCCCCAGTTGTAAGAATGTTGTTTTCAGAGATCGGAATGTGGTCAGTAAGTGGGGGTTGCTAAGAGAAGAGGCTACCTGGAGATGGGGGATGGTAGCGCAGATCGGCTCCCAAAGAAAACCGGCCCAGAACTGAAGGGAAAAGAATGTTCTGCTTATGTGTGTGTGTCTTCTGGGTATATGTTTGTGTGTGTGTGTAACAAGAAGCATCTTCTCTGGGGGAAGGGATGTGCACACGAAAGGGAGCACACACACACAACATATTTTGTGGAAAATGTTGTTTTACAGATGTGGAAGGTGGAGTCAGTTCGAGGTGGCGGCACTGATTGGCTGCTGAAAGAAAAACAAACCGCCCAGAATTTAAGGGGGGGGGGAAAGATTAGCGGGGGGGAAAAAAAAAAAAAAAAAAGAGATAGACGTCTTATTTTTTTTTTTATTTTTTTTTTGTGGAATTTTTTGGGGGGGGGTGCTTGTTGTTGAAGGATTTTTATTGTGTTTTTATTGGTTTAAACGTGCCTTTACAAAATATAACCAAGTGTGTGAGCCAAAAGTTGGGGATGCTTTTGAGGGGCTTTTTCCATAGGAAATGGGTATGTGTGTGTTGAGGTCAGGTTACGCACAGAGCGTGTTGGAATGTGTGAGGGTATCATGTAATGTCTTACAGATGGAAGGTGATTTGAAAAACAAGGCAGTGAGCTGATTGGCTGAGACAAGACAAAGAGGAGAGAAGCTGATTGGACCCCAGCTGAAGAAGAGGCACACCGAAATATTATAAATATGCTGTGAAATTGTTTTTCTGGGTCGGTCGGGCCGTTGTAAAGATATCAGTTCTTTTTGTAAGACTGAGTCTAAGGCAGCCCACCCACCCATCGGCTGGTGTACACAGCTGATGTATTTTGTTTTAATCTTCTGATCAATAAACTTCAAGATTTTACTTTGACAGGCCTCTCTCCAATTTTGAACGCGCAGAACATTGCTTTAATGTTCTACAGATGGTGACTTCCGACGTGATTGGAGAAAAAGGCATTTAAAGAGAATTGTAAAACTCGGGGGGACGAGACAACTTTGACTTGAACACGCTGTCGACCGAAAAACCAAAGGTGAGCAGAGACCTGTTTAAATCAAACTTCTGCAGATTGGATATTCCAAATTTATGTGTTGAGTTTGAAGTATATCGTACCATTGATTAAAAATTTAAAATCATTGATATTTGTTGATCAGAATAAAAGGATATTTTTATTTTTATTTTATTGTTAAATCCCTTTAACTCAACGACAAGTATAAAAGCCTTGCGGTGTGAGAAAGGTCGCTTTTAAAACAACGGCGAGTATAAAAGCCTTGCTGAATGATAAAAGTGAATAAATTGTTAAATCCCTTTAACTCAACGACAAGTATAAAAGCCTTGCGGTGTGAGAAAGGGCACTTTTAAAAAACATACGGCGAGTATCAAAGCCTCGCCGGCAAGTATCAAAGCCTTGCTGTATGAAAAAAGTGAATAAACAGGGATAAATGCGTTAAAAAGCGTGTGGGTGACCAACACCATAGTACGCTAAAAGACGAATAAACTGTGTGTATTAATTGTGTATTGTATACTGTAACCATATTGTGTAAAATGTCTGAATTTGGGAGTATAGATGCTCCCCGGTAGCTGGAAACAACAATTTGGGAAAGTAATGGAGTCAGAAATGTATGCAAAATGTGCAGTCGGTGAATCCGGACACCTGTGTACCATTTTCAGATTGTGTATATTTTGACAAACTGACTGTTTTGATTAAACATTTCTCTCAGCAGACTCAATCTGACATTGATCCTGAACCCATAGGGGTGAATGGTGTCCGTCATGGGATGAGGTAATAGAATATACTGGTGGTGGGACCCCGAAAGATCTCACACCTAGAAAAATATACCATGCCTCTATTGTCTGGAGACCAATTCCTAGATAAGGATGATAATGATGTTTGTGATGATTTGTGACCATTTTTTAATGGTCATGAGGGGGACTGAAGGATTTTTATTGTGTTTTTATTGGTTTAAACGTGCCTTTACAAAATATAACCAAGTGTGTGAGCCAAAAGTTGGGGATGCTTTTGAGGGGCTTTTTCCATAGGAAATGGGTATGTGTGTGTTGAGGTCAGGTTACGCACAGAGCGTGTTGGAATGTGTGAGGGTATCATGTAATGTCTTACAGATGGAAGGTGATTTGAAAAACAAGGCAGTGAGCTGATTGGCTGAGACAAGACAAAGAGGAGAGAAGCTGATTGGACCCCAGCTGAAGAAGAGGCACACCGAAATATTATAAATATGCTGTGAAATTGTTTTTCTGGGTCGGTCGGGCCGTTGTAAAGATATCAGTTCTTTTTGTAAGACTGAGTCTAAGGCAGCCCACCCACCCATCGGCTGGTGTACACAGCTGATGTATTTTGTTTTAATCTTCTGATCAATAAACTTCAAGATGTTACTTTGACAGGCCTCTCTCCAATTTTGAACGCGCAGAACATTGCTTTAATGTTCTACATTGTTGAGAAGGCAACCCAGCGCGCTGTGAAACTTTTAAATCTGATAATAAACTTCACTTATTTTTGTGAAAAATTGTCTCTTCGATTCCTCAAATTTTTGAACATGCAGGACTGAATGAAAAGTCCAACAACAGTACGAGATGTTTTTGAGGTTTCAGATTTGTTAGGTGTTGATCTGGGCCTCATTTCTATTGACGAACAAAAAGCCTTCAATAGAGTCGAACATAACTACCTTTGGAAGACTCTTGAGGCTTTTGGTTTTGGTTTAAAATTTGTCTCTATGATTAAGGTGTTATACCAGGTATTTGAAAGTGTTTTAAAGATGAATGATTAGATTAGATGATTAGATTCAACTTTATTGTCATTACACATATACAAGTACAGTGTAACGAAATGTAGTTTATGTCTAACCAGAAGTGCAATTAGCAAGGATATACAGTTAGAATAAATACAGAATACAATATTGAGAAAATATTTTACAGTAGGTATGTTCTATGAAAATATGACAGTAGGTATGTACTATGAACAATATATACAGATGACTATATACTATGAACATTAACACTATGAACATTAATGTACAGGTGGATATGAGCAGATAATAATTTAGACTAAACAATAGTGCAAGTGATTTAAGTGTGCATAGATTATTGACATTAGCTGTTAAAGTTGCAATGCAATAGGTGAGTTAATGCAGTTGTTGAAGTAACAATGCAGTGGATGAGTTAATGCGGTTATTAAAGTTGCAGTGCAGTATACGAGTTAATAATAGGTTGCAGTCCAGAAGATGAGTTAATGCAGTTTATTAGGTTACAGTGCAGTAGATTAAATTAGTTAATGCAGTTATTGAGGTTACAGTGCAATAGACGAGTAGATGCAGTTAATAGAGTTACAGTGCAGTAGATTAGTTAATGCAGTTATTGAGGTTACAGTGCAATAGATGAGTAGATGCAGTTAATAGAGTTACAGTGCAGTAGATAAGTTGGTGCAGTTATGAAAGTGGTCCATTAGTGCAAATGAGCATTCAGTTAAATATTTCACATGTGCAAGTGAGCAGTATAGAGTGCAAATGATGCTGTGCGTGTGTAAACAGTCCAGTAGAGCAGATAACATGAAGTACTGGTGTGTACAGTTCAGTCATGCATGCAGCCCTGTAGTGCAATGTAAACGATGTTATAGCAGCTTGGAGTTCAAGGTAAGAGAGGTAGTGGAATCAGTGGGGGGCCGAGTTCAATAATGAAACAGCACTGGGAAAAAAGCTGTTTCTTAGTCTGCTGGTTCTTGTCCGGAGGCACCGGAAGCGCCTACTGGAAGGCAGGAGAGTAAACAGTCTATGAGCGGGGTGAGAGGAGTCCTTGAGAATGCTGCGAGCTCGACGCAGACAGCGTTTCTTCTGGATGTCCTCAATGGGAGAAAGTGTAGTCCCTGTGATGCGCTGGGCTGTTTTCACCACCCGCTGCAGTGCCTTGCGCTCAGCAACAGAACAGATCCCGTAGCAGACTGTGACACAGTTGGTCAGGATGCTCTCTATCGTGTAGCGATAGAAGTTCACCAGGATAGTTGAAGACAGTTGGTTCTTCTTCAGTGTCCTCAGAAAGAAGCTGGTGAGCCTTCTTGACCAGGCATGAGGTGTTGGTGGTCCAGGACAGGTCCTCCGAAATATGAGTCTTAAAACTGGAAACACGTTCAACAGCCATCCCATTAATGTGGATGGGGTCGTGTGTGCCTCCTTTCGCCTTCCTGAAGTCCACGATGATCTCCTTTGTCTTGGAGGTGTTGAGGAGCAGGTTGTTGTCTGAGCACCATGTGGCCAGGTGCCGGACCTCCTCCCTGTATGCAGTCTCATCGTTGTTTCTGATGAGACCAATCACTGTTGTATCGTCTGCAAACTTGATGAAGGAGTTAGATCCGTTCACAGGCCTGCAGTCGAGTGTGAAAAGGGAGTAGAAAAAGGGGCTCAGTACGCAGCCCTGTGGTACACCGGTATTGAGGGTGGTGGTGGTTGCGATAGGCAAATTGGTATGGGTCCAGTGTGGGTGGTAGAGAGAACTTTAGGTGTGCCAGGACCAGCCGCTCAAAGCACTTCATAACAATGGGTGAGAGAGCTACAGGGCGGTAGTCCTTAAGGCACGTCAGGTTCGAATGTTTTGGAATAGGCACAATGGAGGTGGATTTAAGACATGCTGGAACCACTGCTTGGGCGAGGGACAGGTTGAAGATGTCCGTGAAGACCCCAGCGAGCTGCTGCGCACATGCCTTGAGTACACGACCTGGGATGCCGTCTGGGCCAGCAGCCTTAGTGCAGTGTGAACATCAGTGGAGTTAAGTGTGATGATTGGGTGGTCAGCAGAGGGTGTGAGCTTGGTAGCTGTTTCCTTATTGTCTCTCTCAAAGAGAGCATAAAAGTCATTAAACTCGTTCAGGAAGACGGCATCTGTGGCTATGGGGGTGGAGTGTTTGGGTTTGTAGTCACTGATGGCCTGGATGCCCTGCCACATGCGTCGAGGGTCAGAATTGGAAAAATGCTCCTCTAGCTTCAGATTGTAGCAGTGCTTGGCCTTTTTGATGCCCCTCTTCAGATTTGCCCTAGAAGTACTATAGGCCTGTGCATCATCCGATCGGAAGGCAGTGTTGCGTGCTTTCAACAGGAGGCGCACTTCCTTGTTCATCCATGGCTTCTGATTGGGGTACGTGGTGATCTGCTTCTAGGTTGTGACACTATCAATGGTGGAATTGATGTAGTCCAATACAGAGGAGGTGTAAAAGTCGATGTCCGTGTGAGAGCCACTGTTGGCCTGAGAAGCAAACATACTCCAGTGTGTGGGGAAAAACCTCCCGGAGGGAAAAAAGCCCCCCCGGAGGCCACCCGTTGGGGGCCCACGGGGGCAAAAAAAAAAGGTTACAGTTTTTTTCAATCGCTAACAAGCACTTACCCATACTTCAGATACTTTTTCTAAACTCTTAACACAGACTCACACCTACAAAACACAATTGGCCAAATGGATAATTTTTTTCTCAAAAACACATTTGGTTAAATATATACTAACTCTTCATTTCAAAACGGAACACATCTTTCTCTGCACACACAAACTTTACCAAAACACTGGAAATCTGACTCAAAATGAAATTATTCTGTCAAAGAATAACACTTGTTTTCACTTCACAAGGTACATGGAGTCAATCAAAGTACACCAGGTTTCAAAATACTGGCTATTGTTGACATTACATAAACTGCATAGACTTTTATGTTTTAGTTTTACAGGTATTTGCATGCAAACCATGCAATCCACCAATTTCTTGGTTGGGAACTGTATGTCCACATGTACAGTAATGTTCACATTCAAATGCATTCCAGTAAAAAGAAAGTCATGTTTTTTTCATTTACTGTTTACTACAGGAGGTTCAGTAGAAACATGGTATGATAGAACAGAAAAAGTTTTACAGTATTGCTTACAGAACAAAATATCCATGAAACACACGAGAGCATTCTGAACAAAAAACAACAGCAAAAAGCCCAAATAAATGGGCGGGAACTAAAAAAAGCAAAAAATTACTGTATCTAATCTCTGCGATCTTCAGGGTTAGGCCACATGTTTTCATCAACATCACATCTTATATTATCCAAGGCGATGCATCTGGAATAAAACCGCTTGGTATGTCGGATCCACCCTTGGCAATCATGAACTGTGATGTCCCTGCAGCCAGCATCCATGGCTTCAAGGAGGGACATCTGGTCATGTGGCTGATGGTCATAAACCTTCCACCTCCATGCAGAAAATAACTCCTCTATGGGGTTGAGGAACGGTGAATAGGGTGGAAGGAAGACACTTACCAGTCTTGGGTGGACTTCAAACCATGTTGTTATCGCTCGCGAATGATGGAAAGCCACATTGTCCCAGGTAATTACAAAGGTCCTCATGTTTTCACCCTCCTGATCCTGCTCTGGAACCAGGCGCTGGTGGAGATCATTGAGAAAGGCAAGGAGGCGCTCCGTATTATAGGGTCCAACCTGACATCTGTGAAGGAGTAATCCTGCATTTGCAATTGCTGCACACATGGTAATGTTTGCCCCTCTCTGTCCTGGCACAACAACTGTCGCCCTTTTTCCAATTACATTTCGTCCACGTCGACGCCTTTTGGCCAGATTGAATCCTGCCTCATCTATGTATACGAATTCATAAGGGGCCTGGTTGGCCTCCAATTCCATAAGTCTCTGAAACAAAGTTTATGTAAATCAAGTCATTATTGTATACCATACTGTACTGTAACCTATTACTGTTTAGGTTACCTACTTGCAAAGTGCAAAGCTTATAGAAATGGATGTTGAATTGAATATACACTATACCTGGACATATTGTCGTCGTAGCTCCTTGACTCTCTCACTGTTCCTCTCAAAGGGAACAGTGTAGAGCTGCTTCATCCGCACTCTGTGTTTGGACAATGTCCGCGTAATGGTTGTGAGGCTGATGCTATCGATATTGTCAAATATCTCATGCTCCTCCAGAATTTTAGTTTTAATTTCATGCAGTTTTATTGCATTATTTGCAACAACCATTTCTACAATGGCAAGCTCTTGATCATTATGGAGGAGCTTTCCTCTTCCCCCAGAGGGTGGAAGACGTTGCATTCTTTAAAGGGGAAAAAAATGTGACATATGCATTACTGTATGGCCTTATTGATATGTGAAGTGATAATAGAAACAATCCATGTAAAATGCAATTCTTACCTGTTGGTTTGTTGAAAGATGCGTATAATGGAGGCAACCGTTGACCGCCTAAATTTGGGCTGCACTCTTTCACCAGCCTCTCTTAGTGAAAGACCGTGGTTGATTACATGGTCAATGATAGTGGCACGAATTTCATCACTGACTACTGTTCTTGCAGGCCTTGGAATGCCACCACCACCACGCAATCTTACACCTCTACCTTGCCCTCTCACTGGGCCTGCTCCTCTCACTGCACCTGCACCTCTCACTGCATCTCTCACTGGGCCCCTTGCTCTTCCTCTCCCTCTCCCTCTTCCTCATCCAGACATTACAGTGTTTGTCTGTTTCTGTTCAAAAACATAACTCCTTAAAGTCCTCCTTTTACTGTATAAGTAAAAAACAACCCCTGCCACTGAGTCTAAATCAGACTGGAATCAGCTGTGGTTGGCCCAATTTACCCAACATACATCACCTGTGTGTCAATTATTCGATTGTTTGTTTATTATCAGCTGAGATATATTGTTTTTGAACTGATATCATTGTAGAAGCAGAGGTTTTTATCTTGTTTCTAAGGTTTGGAATATTGTTTTTGCTATTGTGGGATGTTGTGTGTTAGCATTCGTAAATACTACAAAAACAATCCGTAATTTTGTTGGAGGTATAACTTGTCTGTAAAGAAAATGTAAGCATTGTGAAAATTTGTTCACTGACTGCATATTGTGTGAAAACGACATGAAATGTGTGAGTGGTATGGCCACAAAAGACCGATGCTGTGCTAGTTGTGTTTAGAGTTTTGAAAATGTGACAACTGGTTAGACAAACGCTTGTTAGTGACTGTAAAAAAACTGTAATGTACTTGGGGGTGAGGAACAAAGAAGGGGGTAAGTGGAGGGGGGGGGGGGGGGGGGGGTGTGTGGGAGGGAAGTTTTTTTGGGGGGGGGGGAGGGGGGGAATGGGGGGTGTTTTGGTTGGGAGGGGGGGGGGGGGGGGTTGGGGGGGGGGGGGGGGGGGGGGGGGGGGGGGGGGGGGGGGGGGGGGGTGTATAAAGAGGGGTAAGACAAGGCTGTGCATTACCAGGCATGTTGTATTCTTTGGCAATAGAACCCATGTTAAACAAATTAAGATCTAAAATTAAAGGTTTATCGTGGTCAATGGGCTACAGGATTTTAATAACTTAGAATCTGCTGTCAAAGAATTTGAAATCATATCAGCTGCCAAGGTAAGTGGGAAAAAGGTGATGCTGTGGCTGTTGGAAAATGGGAACAAGGTCTTCCTACTGTACCTGGTGGAATGACTTGGAAAAAGAGTGGATTTAAGCATCTAGGTGTTAACCTTGGAGATGAGACTTCACAAAAGAAAAACTGTGAAGGTCTTGTGGAAAGACTGGAGGGCAGACTAGCAAAATGGAAGTGGATTCATTCACTTATATTTCAGAGGAAGACAAATATACTGGTGGCATCTTCACTTTTTTGGCATAAACTGGCATGCTTGGACCCACCTGTTGGTTTATTGTCTTGGTTACAAGCAATTCTTGTGATTTTGTTTGGGATAAATTGCATTGGTTCCTAATAGTGTACTTTACCTACCGAAAGAGGAAGGAGGTCAAGGCTTGGTGCATCTTGCAAGTAGGATGGCAACCTTTTGACTACAACCTTTTGACTTGGTGTTGCGAAACATGACCAAAGAGATTCTTCAAAAAGTGTATGGACTTGGACTAGACAGTGCTCTTTTTCTTATGGATCCTAAAAAACTGTGTCCAAATGGACCGCCTTCTTTTTATAGGGGACTTTTTAAAACTGGGGTTATTTCAATCTAGATAGACCTGATAAAACAGACTCTCTCTTGTGGCTACTGGAGGAACCGCTCATTAAAGGGACTATTACTGATGACGTTTCGGGACTTATGCGAATGCTGTCTATCAGTAAATCTTTTAAGATGAAGAATTTAGTCAGCGTGGCTGGGCCTGAGCTTAACAACTTAAAAGCAGTGGCCACTTTGCTGGGACAGAGATCAATTTACCATACTCAGACAATACTGGATTCTATGGAAGCTTTTGGAATATGGGTCAGGTATCTTGTTTCCTGATGAAAGAGACCCTTTTCCAGTACATGGGATTACTTCAGCTCTGGAAAGCTGTTAAACATCCATGAAACACAAAACTTGGACTTGGAGGCTGTTGAGGGTAAAGTAATGTACAAGTGTTTTGTTAAAACTTTAAATAAAGCTGCTTTGAATGGGAGGGTTGACACACTATGGAGGAATAAGCTTGGGAGAAGATTTTAACAGAGTTTGGAGGGTGCTCTACAGTAGAGGCTATTACACGTTGCTGTAGAAATTCCAGTGTTACGGATTAGTGTGTTGTCTGTGGCTTAAAGGAAACAAATTTTCAACGTTTTAAAGAGTGTGCAAGACTCCCTTCGCTTTTCATTTTGTTAAGTCGAGTGTTCATTTTACATTGAATGCGTTTGTTTTGGGTGCAGTATACAATAAAAAAACAGGGTACAATGGCAGTTAATCAATTCTTGCCAAACTTAGCATTTATATGACAAGGAAAAACTAAATAGAAATGGTCAAGATATCATGCCTCTTTTCAAAGCATATGTAAAATCAATTCAGGCGAAATGTCTTCACACTCTTGCTGACATTAGATATTATTTACAAGAATAATTTGATTTATTATATAACACACCATGTAGTGTGTTGTGTTATGGAACAGGTAGTGAAGAACCCAAGCGCAGGCAGCGGGGATGAAGGGGTAACAGGATTTTAATAAATAATAACACAGGAAACAAAACAAAAACCCACGAGGGGGTAAAAAGCAGAGTACACAATAAACTGATAACTCAACACTCAACAAGACTTAACCATAAAACACTAAGACTGAAACTAAGACTGAAACAAAACACTAACACTGACTAGAATATACTTAAACGTATTTCTCAAAAACGAGGGTACTTTACGGAGCAGGAACAATATACATCCAAGGTAACATGTACAACGAACCAGCACAAGACAATGAACACGAGGATGTTTTAAAGGGAGACAGACAAAGGATAATTAACAAGGGTCAGGTGCGGGTACTGAAACACTCAGGGAAGGTTAACGAGGAAACGAGATGGCGGGAAACACTGACGAGACACGAGAAAGCACATGGCATGTCAGAATCAAAACAAAGCCATGTCTTTCTCACACAAAACAACACTTTGGAACAATGCAAATTGTGAAAAGCACTATATAAATAAAATTGAATTGAACTCTTCACATTTAGAGTAAATAACATGATACATTTTTCTGCTAACCTACTTTAAAATAAAATATATGATATAAACATAACATTTGTTTAAATTTGTCATCATTCTTTTTGACTGTGTTTTAACCATTTTGAAAGCAGTGTGTTAGCATTTGAAATATGTAGATGTTTTACAGGTTGTAGAGTATGAATGACAAAAGTATTTGTGAATTTTGAAAAATGCGGTCACTTAATGCATTTTGCCTGAAAGCAATGACAAATTATTCACAGTTTGGACAGACTTCTGTTTTGCTAAATGTGTGAAGAGTTTTGAAAAATCGGCTTGATAGGTTATATTGACATTAAAAGATCACAATTTCAATTCAAACACCCACACTTTCCAAGTTGTATGATGAACACAGAAAGATATTTGGAAGAATGCTTGTAACCAAATAGTTGGTATCTCCTCTTTGTATAGCCTCTCTGAAACACACAGATTTTTTACAAAGATCGTCGCTATGAAAAGCTAGGTGTGCTATGATTGGCTAATTAACCAGTGCGTAGTGATTGGTCGAATACTGCAAGGGTGTGACAGAAATGTACGCCTCTAACAATATTCAGAACATCAGGTTCCAAAGCAATTCTACTGACAGGTAGGGGTGTCCCCGACTAAGGATTTACACATTCGAATCAGAATTGTCGAATCTTTCTATAGTCGACTGATAGTCGAATCAACTATTTGTGCGTGTGAATGGGTTGGGAGGGGCACGACACTAGGTCGTCAGCAGGAGGGTAAATCTATTTTTATTTTATTTTACACACTGCAGTGCACACAGTAACAACTTTTAAAAAAGCGACCAAAATTGCCTGCCAACTGACAGACGAACTGACAATGGCTTTCTTATCTAGGTTTACATAAAAGTTAATATTGTGGCTAAACATTCGTAAAACATTTTCTCATAATATTTTAAAGTCGAAAAAAGTTAACTTGAAATACAGAACATCACACAAATATATAAAAGAACATACCTAGAATAACAAAAAAATACCTGCCTAAAGAGAAAAAGAACACACTGACTTCAGACAGGATTTGCATTTCACATTTTGTGCCAGCATGCTTAAAGTGCAGCGCAACATCAACACAGCGAAAAACAATTAAAAGCATTAATTTACAGGATTAAATTAGAACAGAATACACATTTCTAACAATAAAAAAATAAATAAAAACGGACAGTTTTTTTAGCTAAAATGTTTGAAAACACTTGTAGCCTACCCGATCGAAAAAAATCCAGTCTTTCAATCTGCTTGTGTGCGTTTGAGTCTTTTCAAATTGTGTGCGATGAAAACCAACTTGTTAACGTTGGCCAGCAGCAGTGCGCTCCTGGTTTTAGGAGCTTGCATTTAACTTTTTTTGGATCATCTTTTACCATTTCAAAGTGCATCCAGAATTTTGATTTTCTTATTCCATACAATCCCAGCCGCCAAGATGCTCCTCATCTGTCACGCGGAAAGGGAAAGTGAAACTTAAATCTGTCACAGGGGTGGTTGGATTTATTCACACACACGTTAGAAATATTTATTGAACGCTTCTTTTTTTCACGTTTTTTAACAGCATTATCAATTAAAGGCTGTATAACTTAATATAACCGTACAAAACCAGTAGTTCTGTGGGACATTGAGCACTCACATATTGCCAAATGGTATGATCGTTGTTTAATACAACCGCGAAGAATCGACTGTAAGATCGGTGGTCGAATCAGGCTCAGCATATCGATGCATCGAATCATCGACTATTCGGGGTCACCCCTACTGACAGGTGATAAAATGTCATCGGTACTTCCTTATATCAATATAAGCCTGAATCTGATACAGAAAATGAAGTAATCAAGCCAATACATCATCTTTGCCAGTGCGACTTGAGCAGGATGTAAAGGATTGGTAAGGTTTTATAAAAAAACATTATGTTAAATAGTTAAAGACTATAGCTTACTGTTTAACCTTTAATATACAACGTTATAAAGACAATAAACAAAAAAAACATATACATTATACAGAGTTTTTGTGAGAGAGAAACAAGCTCGCATTACAGCAGGGAATGGTAACAGAATAACGCACATGTTTTGGCCCTTCTTGATCAACCAGTGTTACGCCATGTGTCATCACGACTCAACAAAGAGAATAAACCCCATTATAAACACGACATTTGTTGCCTCTAGTTGGAACATAATTACTGATTATTAGGACTTATGTTGTCTTTTTTCACATTGGCACATGTCTGCATTTGCAGATCACACAAAGAAACAACATGCGCTACAAACATACGACAAACTCAATTCGGGTTAGTCTATAACAGCGGTTCCCAAACTTTTTTTCCTGCGCACCCCCTTCTATGTCCCAACAGGGTTGGCGCACCCCCAATCCCCACTTAAAAAAAAAAACGCAACAAAGATTTGTTTTATCGCCATATAAAGACTCATGTTTAATCATGCGCAAAAAAACAAAACACGCATGACAATAACATCAACAAAATTTTCTGCGGCGCATCTTCTGACTCCCGCTCATTTTCTTTCTCTATTCTCTCCGTCTCTGTTGCCTCCAAATCCTCACTCTCTCTTGGTCCCTCTCCTCCTTCGTGACTGACAACTTCATAAGACGTCCTACTTGACAGTTTCCCTGATTTCAGCCAGTTAAGCATATTTATAATATGGAATGAATGAAACGAGTTGGCAGCATATAGCCTAGCGGCTGCAGTGCATGAAAGAAGAGCAGTGTAGAAACGTAGAAGAAGACAGCTGCAGTCTTCTTCTACGTTTCTATCAAAAACTAATAAATTATAGTTTTTTATTTAAAATAAAAGCGATTACAAAGGAAATGTTTACTGTTCATGTTTTTTTATTGTATGGAAAAATCCCACTTAAAAAAACAGATCGCCATTACATTTTTCCTCTCGCGCACCCCCTGGTGGCAGCTCGCGTACCCCTGGGGGTGTGCGTACCACACTTTGGGAATCCCTGGTCTATAACAAAGACTTTTACAATGAAAATATTCTTACAGGCTGCGAATCTAAAGCGGTACACTATCCTTGCAAAGTTGTTGCGGTTTTTAACAAATTTTTTTGGGCAGGGGTGGCTTTGTTCTCTCCGGGGTTGGGGGGGAAATCTTTGGGGGAAGGGGGGGGGGGATTTTGGGGTGTTGTGGGGGGGGAATATTTTTTTAAAAAAAATTTTTTTTTTTTTTTTTTTTGTTTTTTTGTGGGGGGGGGGGGAAAAAAGGGGTTTTTTTTTTGGGAAAAAAAACAACCCCCCCATACAATGAGATTCACCAGTACGCCTTACGTATAGATTTGGGTGGTCTTAGTCAAGTCATACCCGGAACTGACGTAGATTTGTGGGGGTGTGTTTACACGAGGCGTTGCAGGCTGGTCTGAGAGAGCATTCACCATTAGATAGAATGGATCTTTTGTTCCGACAATTTAATTTTTGCTATTTTACGTGTCTAATACATGCGTGAACAACTAATAACACATCAAAGACACAGAAAACACGTATTCGTGCCATTTGACCCTCTCAAGGGCTTTTTCAGTGAATTAAGGTTTTGAGTGTAGAAGCACAGAACATACTAAAGCAAACAGTGCAGTAAAACTTAAGTGGTAGGGTTTGTTTGTATGCACTCAAATGAGACTAAAACATCAAAGTTTAAAATCTAGAGGACAGAAGAAAACTTGCCAACCATTTAAAATCAAACATAGCCATATGCATACATTATATTGCACTATAGTAAACAGAGGGACATTTAAGCAGCATTATAACAAAGTTGTTGGTAACATTGTACAACAATTACAATGATCTGATCCTCACTAGGCTGTTTGTCCTTCACAAGGCAAACAATTCTCATGACCTTCTCATCTGCAAGCAGATCAACGATCCATAACCAACTCGTACAGTCTCTCCACAAGCTATTCCTGAGAAAAGTCTTTGTTTCTGTTTGACTCTTTCCTGTAAAACAGATGGTTTCTCAGTTAAACATCAACCCTTGTGCCTCAGGAGAGGAGATAGACAGTCTTTCAACACTGGCCAAAACTATGAGAGACAAGACACAAATCTTGCAAACATTACATTATTTACTCTTGCTCCACTATGAATTTTTGTTTTGTGCAACACACAAATTATCGGGATTTTGGGAAATTTGTGCAAACACTGACCTCCTGAGATAGTCTTGAGGAATAAGGCAGTTGAGGGCTTGGGGCATCTCGAGTGTGTTGCACCAGACATTCATATACCTAGAAAACAAAATACTTTTCAGTATCAGACTTGTTAAACCATTAAAAAGCAGGATATTCTTTGGTATGAGTATTGATTCTGTCTTACTTTGAGGAGTACAGCCATGGGGCACTGAGCAGACTGTATAGAAGATCAGCACCATTTAATTATAATAGCATCATCAAGTCTCTCTCTATAGAAAATCGTACTTCCTCTACCACTTCTGCCAAGATCTGAGCCAGACTAAAATCGGAAAAGAATAAAAAATAAACTACAAGTGTAATGCAGTGAGGTCCAAAAGTCTAAATACATTAGTGCAAATGATTAAAACGATTAAATAAGAGAGATTTATTTTGTCCTGCTTTTTAACATGTTATGCATGTTAAAAATTATAACTGTGAATACATTGACCTTTTTTAATCTATTTTCCAAATATCAGCTTAGGCAACAACAAACATGTGAAGAAATTATTTATGCAGATAAGCGGTTTAACAATATATTGCCTCATTAAACTTGTGTTTGTAGATGCTTAAAATAAAAATTGCAAAATAAACATTACATGACTGATCGATATACTATGCTTTTTTCCCCATATAAACTTGTGAAAATCTGATACTGTCATAGCCTTAATGCAGATGTTCAGAGCGATACATCTCACTATTGTCATTATGATCAGGTTGTGTCATTGGCTCTGCCCCCATCGGCGAAGAAAAAAAACCACTGTACTGAATTCAAGGACTACATTTCTACTATAGTCATAAATCTAAAAAAACAGTTGACCGTAAGATCACACACTCAAGTTCATAAAGCATGTAGTTTTGAGGAACCAACTATTGTAGCTATTGTCTTTTAAAAATAAAATTTAAATAATACTTCAGTTCTAGCTTGAATGTGTGCAATACTATGTAACACTGGATGTCAAAGTCTTTTTTCTCAAAAGATTCCGATATTTCTCAAAAAAATAATCAATCTCATATTCAAATGTTTTTCCCAAGTAAAATTGTTTATACTTATATGTGCGCCACATTTTAAATTTGGCCAATTAAAATAAAGAACAACAATTTTTTTGTAATATATTAAAAATATATGTAAATATATTATTATTGATATTTAAAAAATGTTAGTAACAAACATTAGAATAATATTAGTAACAAATATTAGAAACAAAATCATGTACAGTTATGTTCCAAATAATAGCAGTCAAACATCACTTACCAGATCAGTTACTGTTTTTGGTTATATTTCTTTATAGCAAATATTTTACTAGTAGGTGTAGTAGCATAATAGAAAACCAACAGACCCAACAGTCATGACATGCATGCTGCTAATTCTGTGTAATTGAATCATTAATTGAAAAGGGTGTGTTCAAAATAATAGAAGTCTGGAGTTAAACTAGAGAGGTAAACCATTCTGTGAAAAAAACTAGTGTCTTATTTAAGGACGAAGGCAGCAAATGTTGTACTGTGAATTTCTCTCAGAACATCGGAGTAAAAATGGGTCGTTCAATTAGAGAGGGAAAAACCTATAAAGGAGTGCAGAAAATGATAGGCTGCTCAGCTAAAATTCTATCAAATGCTTTAAAATGGTATGCAAAACCAGAAAGACGTTTCGAAGAATAGCCAAAATGGCAAAGACTCAACCAATGATCAGCTCCAGGGTGATCAAATAAACTTTGATGTTACTTGTAAGTTTCTCTTACTATGGAGTTGGGCCTATTTATCGGATTCCGGGATCATGGATCAGTTTGAGTACATTCAAATACTTAAAAGAGGTCACTTGATAAAAACGAATTACTTCATAAAAGAGCTCATTTCCAACACAATCGACAAGAACATAAATATAAGGTCCAACCAAACAAAAGATACATGAAAGAGAATAGGGATGTGTTACCTGCTTATTGGCAGGGAGGAAAACCCCGGGTATGAGTGATTAACCTGCTTTGAAGGTTAGGATAATCCTTTATGTTGCTTCGTCTGCACACCACGGACGTTCTGAGGGAAGCAGCTTTGTTTTCCCAGCACTAGGCAATATTTGTTGCACTCGGTCTCCGAGTCATGGTTAAAGGCTTTTTTGGAAATTAATAAATTTTCAAGCACAGCGCTTTCGGCAATATTTGCTTGTAGATTCAGGACCGTTTAGTAACATACTTTTGTTGGCACCAGCACGTTTGGTAACAGTTGGCTTGACGGAGAGACAGGATACAGCATTGGTGAGATAATTTGCATTCCAGCGCCAGGCACGTTTCATCTCACACTGCTCGAAGACAATGAGAACAGCTGTGGTGCGTTAGCCTGCTTTCCTTCGCACGGCGTGCTTCTCACACTATTTAGGGAGGAAGGTCCGGGTTTTCCGCAACGTCACACGACACAGAAAATTTATTCACCCCACGTTCAGTGAAGGTGGCTGAGGAGCATCCTGTCACATGAGTGATGTTCTGCATCTGACATGATTTTACTATAAAATTGTCCCTGGAAGCACAGATTGTAATCCCTTTCTATCCTACTTATTCCTGCGAGGGGCCAGACTCGCTCAGTGAGAATTTCCATAGGACCGCCTGCCACTCAAAGCTTCCTACCTCTTCCTGTTTTTAAAGCATTCGGGATACATACAGTTACACAATGTAGTCTTTACAAGTACAGTAAAAGACTTTACAGTAAAAAGAACAGTTCACCCAAAAATAAATAAATCTGTCATAATTTACTCACCCTTGTAGATCTGTATACATTTCTTTGTTCTGATGAACACAGAGAAATATATTTGTAAGAATGCTTGTAACCAAACAGTTCTTGTTCACCATTGACTTACATAGTAGGAAAAACTGCTTTATACATTCCTGCTATGGTAGTTAATGGTGACCAAAAACGTGTTGGTTCCTTTGTGTTCATCAGAACAAAGAAATGTATACAGATTTTCATAACATGAGGGTGAGTAAATGATGGCAGATTTTTGGGTGAACTGTCCCTTTAAAAGAGACTGTAAGTGGCATGACAATCATCAACATCCAATAAATCCAAGGATTTAAATCAGATTGTGGTTCAGATTTTCCTTTGACATCACTGTAACACAACAGACAAAGACAAACACATTGACAATGTCAGAAGATAAAGATAAAAATGACAAGGTGTCAAGCAAATCAGCATACATGTCATGTTTAATAAAGTAATTTTTATAGAACAGTACTTACAGTAAAGCCAGGATACCACGCAACATCATGAGAGGTTAAGCAAATGATTTCTTCCATTTATAATTTTGAAACAAATGTCAAACCCATGACCTGGATTGCTAGGGTCATACAGCTGAACAAAACAAGTCTCACAGAGGTTAACCCCTCCATTAATTATAAAGGCAGTGTAGCTTCTTTTTCGCAGCAGAAAAACACATGTCATCTCTAATCGAATCCATAAATAGAGGAGAAAGGGAAAGAAATAACAACATAACAAGAGCTATTCCCAGTGATGCAACATTTATTCAAATTACAGCAGTCTAACAGACTAGTGAAAGTAATTTATAAACCATCAACCTTTCTAAAATAAAAATAAACCAGCAGTTTACATTTCGCAACAAAGGTGGTATCTTTATTATTGTTATAACTCGTGCCTTTTTAACCAGCTTTCTGAATGATGTAGATATTGAAAGGCTGATATCAAATTTTTCCAATTTGTCTTTGTTTATTAGAATTAAGTGTATGTCTTAATTGTCAAAATTATGTTGTATTATGAATATATCAACATATATTTGCCTCCATTCTCTCTAGATATCAGCATTGGTCAATAAAAACTTATTGGTGAACTAGTATACCAAACACATCAGTTCTAAAACAGAATAGCCAAAACTCTTTCAGTGCATGTTAAACAGTTCAATAGAAATACGTTATAACACAAGTACAACACTTACACATAACCTCTCACCTGCCTGACCTTGATTTTAAAGAATTCTAAAGACATTCATGAAAAGAACTGAATTTTATTCCCTCAACATTTTATTCAGTCAACATCAATTCAAAAATTAAATGCACAACAAAAATATGTATAATTCAATTTTGCAGGCTTGAGTAATAAAGGTATTATTTGTTCAAATTAAAAACAAAATAAAATGTCAGTGTTTCATGAGCATGTCTGCATGTTGCCCTGTGTTGACATGCAAACCATTCCTCTGATGTACATATAATAAATTAACAACATACAAAACTTCAGTTAGAAATATCTTATTTGATTTATCTTGTATGTGTATATGTACACACCTTACTTAACTGCTCATATCAGAATATATGTTAGAGATACAGCAGAACTGAGTTTTCAGTAACATGATTTTTTGGTTACAGATTATAATACCTGTAAAATATATATTAAAAACATAAACATTTTGGCCCTACAGCCTTGTGTTATGTGCAAAATCAAAACATGACTATTAAGATAATCAGCAGATTCTTATTGCTAGGTATACATCAATACCATATTTTCTTTCGATCAATACAAATTTGAATAATTTCACTCTGAGATTGGAGATTACTGTAAATTATACTGATTTATTTAATTTATACCATAATTGATGGTACTATTAAATAGTGTTTGTGATTTACTTGTTATTTAATTACTTTGACACAAGGGGATTTTGACTGTAGTTAAACTACTAAATACGTATGTGACAAATTTACTAGTCTGTGACACTATAATACTGAAAAAAACTATAACAACTGGGTGCTTGATTATTTGCATGTCATGTTTAGAAAACAGGAAATGTTGTATTTCTCATGTGGGTATTGGAGGATTTTCATGCTAGTAGCACAAGCACATTATATATCAGAACACTATTGTTAAAAAATTTGAAAATACAAGTAGTTTGTAAAATTTGCTGACTTCTATAATCATTCTGGTTCTAAAAGGACCTTGGTCCGGTTGCATAAACTGCTTAGACTAGTTTTCCAGTCAGTTACATAAAAAGGTAGATCGGTCGAATTCAGTCATCCTCAAATGGCGGACAGCAGGCCAAATTCAGACCTTTGCTTCGTTCTATCCGGAACACAAGATGATAAACCATTCAAAATATTTGACTATTTCGGTTGTTTAAATTGAGCCACGCATCTACAAAACGGAGAATCGCGTCACACACGCTCTCAGGAACATTTAGTAATTTATCTTTTGACACTATATATCTCTATCTAGCGCCAAACGCATTTCTTTTTAACTCTTTCCGCTGCGCATGCGCTGCTTCTCTAAAGACTGAAGAGCAGCACACATGTGCTTATTTTAACAACAGTAGTGCAGACATGCAGAGCAGGTAATTGGACACATTAACAATAAACAAAATGCAGCAATATTAAAGTATTTGTAAGTGTCAGTCTGTTTGTTTGCTATATGTCTCCAACATTTCGACCGGATTTGTGATATTTTATGAACCATAACAATTTACATTTAGTGCTAGCATTATTGATCAGCAGTAAAACGGTATTTGTGACACTGTGAAAACCCAGGTAAAAGACTCATTATCTAATTAATTATTAGATAACATGCATCAAAGATTAATTTCAAGCATTAATTTCATTAAGAATTCAATCTTTTAGTTGGCATTATTAAGTCAATATTGACAATATAATTGTTATATTTTCACAGAAAATTCTGTAGGATGATTATGTAGAAAACAGTTAAAAAACTTTTGCTGGGTTTTCACAAGCAGGGTCAAATTTTATAATATACAGTGGGTAAAATAAGTTTTAAACACATCAACATTTTTTCAATATACACTCGCCTAAAGGATTATTAGGGACACCTGTTCAATTTCTCATTAATGCAATTATCTAAATAACCAAATCACATGGCAGTTGCTTCAATGCATTTAGGGGTGTGGTCCTGGTCAAGACAATCTCCTGAACTCCAAACTGAATGTCAGAATGGGAAAGAAAGGTGATTTAAGCAATTTTGAGCTTGGCATGGTTGTTGGTGCCAGACGGGCCGGTCTGAGTATTTCACAATCTGCTCAGTTACTGGGATTTTCACGCACAACCATTTCTAGGGTTTACAAAGAATGGAAAAAAAAAGAATGTGAAAAGGGAAAAACATCCAGTATGCGGCAGTCCTGTGGGCGAAAATGCCTTGTTGATGCTAGAGGTCAGAGGAGAATAGGCCGACTGATTCAAGCTGATAGAAGAGCAACTGAACTATCCACTCGTTACAACCGAGGTATGCAGCAAAGCATTTGTGAAGCCACAACACACACAACCTTGAGGCGGATGGGCTACAACAGCAGAAGACCCCACCGGGTACCACTCATCTCCACTACAGATAGGAAAAAGAGGCTACAATTTGCACGAGCTCAGCAAAATTGGACAGTTGAAGACTGGAAAATTTTGCCTGGTCTGATGAGTCTAGATTTCTGTTGAGACACTCAGATGGTAGAGTCAGAATGAGAACATGGATCCATCATGCATTGTTACCACTGTGCAGGCTGGTGGTGGTGTAATGGTGTGGGGCATGTTTTCTTGGCACACTTTAGGACCCTTAGTGCCAATTGGGCATCGTTTAAATGCCATGGCCTACCTGAGAATTGTTTCTGACCATGTCCATCCCTTTATGACCACCATGTACCCATCCTCTGATGGCTACTTCCAGCAGGATAATGCACCATGTCACAAAGCTTGAATCACTTCAAATTGTTTTCTTGAACATGACAATGAGTTCACAGTACTAATATCTCTGTATTTATTCTGACTGTATATCCTGCACTTGCTAATTGCACTTCTGGTTAGACCTAAACTACATTTCGTTACACTGTACTTGTATATGTGTAATGACAATAAAGTTGAATCTAATCTAATCTAAAAATGGCCCCCACAGTCACCAGATCTCAACCCAATAGAGCATCTTTAGGATGTGGTGGAACACAGTATTAGTATGGTGTTCCTAATAATCCTTTAGGTGAGTGTATTTTTCAAGGTGCTTTTGAAATTAAAATTTCACCAGATGTTGGTAACAATCCAAATAATCAATACATTCATAAAAGAGCAATAGTACGATAGGTGGTAATACAAAGTTACTAGTTTCAACAAAAGCTAGACCACTACCTGTTGATAGAAGTTTTCTTTTTTCATTTGTCTGTCAAGAATTCACAGAAGAGATGGGTTTTAAGTAGTTTTTGGAAAGTTGTGAGAGATGTGGTTGACCGGATTGCGTTAGGAAGAATGTTCCACAAGGAAGGAGTTGTGAAGTAGAATGAGCGGGAAAGTGATTTAATGCCCTTATGAGAAGGCAATACAAGGCGCCACTTGTTTGCTGAACGCAGGGTTCTTGATAGGGTGTAGGTGTAGGAGGGTGTGAAAGTATGCCGGTGAAGATTTAGCGATAGTCCTGTAGGCAAGCATTAGACTTGAATCTGATACGGACTTCAACCAGTAGCCAGTGGAGAGAGATGAAAAGGGGTGTCACATGAGCCCTTTTGGGCTGTTGGAAGACGAGACGTGCTGCTGTGTTTTGAACCAGCTGAAGAGGTTTGGAAGCCTTTGCAGGAAGACCAGCAAGGAGAGCAGTGATACAAGAAGCCATGTGATGGGTCCTAAGGATGTCATGTAGATGGAAAAAAGCAGCGGTCCAAGCACCGATCCCTGAGGGACCCCAGTGATCATGTGGTGAGCAGTGGACAGCGAGCCCCTCTATGACACCTTGATGGATCTGCCAGAGAGGTAGGATTGGAACCAGCGGAGAGGGGAGCCTGAGATACCTAAAGATGACAGGGTTGCAAGCAGTATCTGGTGATTGACGGTATCAAACGCTGTAGATCGTTCTAGTAGAATCAGGACCGAGGATTTGGATTCCGCCTTGGCTAGCCGCAGTGCTTCTGTGACCGATAGCAGTCTCAGCGGAGTGGTTTGTTTTAATATAAAAGGACCCACTCATCGAGTGCAGTCTCAGTGGAGTGGTTTGTTTTAACATTAAAGGACTCACTCATCGATTTAATCATCCTGATTATATCTCGCGGAGCCGATCTAACCAACATAGATATTATGCCTCAAAGCGATGATGTCACCGATCACTATCTTATACAGGTACATGTGCACGGCAGGAATCAGCCCTTTAACTCGTTATCGACAGGGTAGAACAATTACCTCCACTACAAAAGATAGTTTCGCAAAGAGCTTGCCAGATCTGACTCCTTTAATAACCATACCAATAAATAAAGAATCGCTCAATGACATGACCAACAAATTGGGCACTATTTTCTCTAATACATTAGAAGCTGTCGCACCTATGAAGTCAAAAAAGATTAATGAGAAAAAAATTGCACCATGGTACAATAGCACCACTCGCGCCCTTAAAAGAGAAACAGGCAAACTAGAGCGCAAATGGATAAAATTGCAATAAGAGGTCTTTAAAATGGCGTGGAAAGAGAGTGCAAATTGTTATAAAAAGGCACTAAAAGCAGCAAAGGCTGAGCACCTTCGTAACCTCATAGAAACCAACAAAAACAATCCAAGGTTTTTATTTACAGTTGCTAAATTAACAAATAAACGGACATCAAGCGACCTGGCTATTCTGCCGCACCTCAGTAGCAATGAATTCATGAATTTTTTTACAGAGAAAATCGAAAACATTCGCGACAAAATAGTAAAAACTCAACCTCCAAGTCTGTCCTATGAATTAGCACCAACCATCGCTCCAAAAGAAAGGCTACAGCGTTTTTCACCTATAAAACAGGAAGATTTAATTAAACTTATTGCAACATCTAAACCTAAAACTTGCTTATTAGACCCCATACCAACTAAATTATTAAAAGAGTTACTACCTGTTGCAATTGAGCCCATTTATAACATTATCAACTCGTCAATTAATCTGGCCCATGTCCCAGGACCCTTTAAGATGGCCATCATTAAGCCTCTAATCAAGAAACCAATAAGTAACGCACTCAACCGCAGTGGCCTGCATGCACGCTCACCACGTCTCCATTGCTGCAGAAAAAACAAGTTAAATTTAGACAAGCCTGTGAAATACTGGAAGAATATAGTCTGGTCAGATGAGACCAAAATGTACCTCTTTGGATGCCAGATGACTGACTCAGTTACGGGGAGAAAATTTATTCAGCAGTTGGCATAAACAACACACACAGTATCAGATACGACCAAGACGTGAACCATTTATCCACGATAAATACACACCATGTTTGGAGGTCAAATGGCACTACACATCACCCCAAAAACACCATACCAACAGTGATGTTTGGAGGTGGGAACATGGTGTGGGGCTGTTTTTGAGCATACGGGACTGTCAAACTTTATATAATTGAAGGAAGGAAGGATGAATGGACAAATGTACGGAGACATTCTTGATAAAAATCTGCTGCCATCTACCAGAATGATGTAGATGAAAAAAGGGTGATCCCAAACACACTACGGAAACTCTCAATTGGTTTTAGAGAAAGATAATAAAGCTGCTGGAATGGCGCAGCCACTCACCTGACTTGAATCCAATAAAGAAACTATGAAAAGAACTAAAGATCAGAGTTCATAGAAGAGGTCCACGGAACCTTCAAGATTAGAAGACTGTCTGTGTGGAAGTATGGGCCAAATGCATGCAACTAATTTCTCCATACTGGAATATCATTACAAACAAAGGCATTTGTACAAAGTATTAAATACATTTCAGTAAGCATGTTCAATACTTGTGTCACAACTACCCTGTGTCATTCTATTTTATTACGTAAAAGTTCATTTGTGAACTAATTTCTTTTGATTTCTTTGTTTGGGATGTTAACGACATCTGGTGAAAAATTCTTGGCAACAGCACCTTGAGAAATATGTTTACTGAGAAAAATGGTGACGTGTTTAATATATATTTTACCCACTGTGTATATATATATATATATATATATATATATATGTGTATATATATGTATGTATATATAACTGAGATGAATTGATTAAATAATTATTTATTTTCAAAAAAACATACTGTCCGGATCAGATATAAACCGGACCTCTTGGAACTTTAATTGAATATGAAAAGTAAGACTGATAAGTCATAACCAATTGCTAGTCTGTGAGAATAGTTGCAAGACACAGTCTTAAGTTAGCGGCTATGTTTATGCAACTGGGCCCTAAATGTCTTGCAGTTTATAAGGTCTTTTTAAATTTGTATTGTTCTTAAAGATACTACTTATGATAACATCTCTGTGTAATAGTACCAAAAGTATGAAATAATGAAATCAATATATGTAGCATTGTGTTTTCGGGGGGGGGGGTGGAATGTCTGGAAAACAGAAGTAAATGAGCACCTCCATGCTTGACCTGTAATCCGTGTCTTTACTGTAGTGTAGGCTGGGATAACTGCATAGACCAAATACTTCTATGTAGTTTTCTCAAGTTGAATCTGGTTGTAGCAGGCCTACAAACAGACAGAAAAATATTATTCTTATATTTCAGCCATCCAAATAAAACAGCTAAAACTATATAGTGAGGTAGGTGGGACGAGATTTGATACTGTCTTACGGTATAAATGTGGACGACGTAAAAATCCTTCAGCAGAGCGAAGACATTTCGGATCATTATCTGGTCTATTTAATTAACACTGCATATAGGAATTTATTGTGTGTCTGATATTTGACCTGTGTTTTGACTTCCATAACCTTTTATGTTTTACTTATAGTCAATGTACTTATACTCAAAGCAATGTACAGCTGCTTTGTAACAATGAAAATTGTAAAAAGCGCTATATAAATAAAGCTATATTGGAGAAGCCTGTGGATTATTGGGAGACTATAGTATGGTCAGATGAAAGCAAAATTGAACTTTTTGGCAGTCATTCTACACACCATGTTTGGAGAAGAAATGGCACTACCCACCACCCCAAGAACACCATACCAACAGTTAAGTTTGGGGGTGGAAGCATCATGGTTTGGGGCTGCTTTTCAGCAAGGGGAACTTGCAGACTTCATATTATTGAAGGCAGGATGAATGGAGAAATGTACCGCGACATTATGGATAAAAATCTGCTCCCATCTACCAGAAAGCTTAAAATGAAAAGAGGGTGGACATGTCAGCAAGACAATGATCCCAAACACAAGGCCGATGACACAAATGAAGTGGTTTCAAAGAAAGAAAATCAAGCTGCTTGAATGGCCCAGTCAATCACCTGACCTAAATCCCATAGAAAATCTATGGAGAGAACTGAAGATCAAAGTTCATAAAAGTGGCCCAAGGAACCTTCAAGATTTAAAGACCATTTTTGTGGAAGAATGGGCCAGAATCACTCCTGAGCAATGCAGACGACTGGTCTCTCCATACAAGAGGCGTCTAGAAGCTGTAATCACCAACAAAGGCTTTTCTACAAAGTATAAAATAAAGTGTGTTCAATACTTATTCCCTGTGTCATTTCACTTTATTTATTATGACTCAACTTGTATACTTAAATGTTCTGATTTCTTTGTATGAATTCAATATTTGGCTTGATGGCTACATCTGGTGGAAATTTTGTGTCAATAGCCCACTTAGAAATCTCCTTACTGATAAAAATGCTGATGTGTCAAATATTTATGAACTATTTCACAAATAAAATCCAAGATATTAGAAAAAAAAATTATAACTATGCTACCAGAAGTGACACCCGCTGAACAAACGACTAACTACAGCGCCCCTAAGGAGAAATTGTTCATATTTTCTACCATAGATCACGATGAACTATCTAAAATCATTAGATCATCTAAATCGGCTACATGCATGCTAGACCCTATAGTTACAAATCTACTGAAAGAGATGCTCCCAGAAATGATAGATCCTCTTCTTAGCATTATTAACTCATCTCTGACACTAGGACATGTGCCTAACGCATATAAGGTGGCTGTTATAAGGCCCCTTGTCAAAAAAAAACATCTCGACCCTGGAGAACTTGTTAACTACAGACCTATTTCGAATCTACCTTTACTATCTAAAGTTCTGGAAAAAGTAGTCTCAACTAGGGATGGGCAGGTATGAGATTTTGACGGTATGATAACCTTGCACAAATCTATCATGGTTTGACGGTTTCACGGTATTACTATAACATCTCTTAAATGTGTTATTTTTTAAAATAAAAACAACTTTTTTTTTGAAGAAACCTATACAACATTTTGGAACAGTAAACATGTCAGGTTAAATAATTTAAATGAATATGTGAGTTCTTCTAAATTAAATGTGTCATCACAATAATGCTCTGAAATCCATTATTGTTGTTTCAGTGTTGATGCGCACACACACATATAGCTATAAACAGACAGTAGCAGAGAAAGATTGCTAGTGTGTTGCATACACACAAACAGGCTCTTTCTGTACATTACCAGCAGTTTGCGTTTTTAAATTTCGTTATTGTTAACAGATGTAACGTTACACAAATTACAGGAGCCTTAAAAGTAAAAATGTGAACGCGATATCAGCTAAAATGATTTATTAGACTCGTCCGCGCTCTGTGAAGTAACGTGAGGGAGGAAACTAGTTCATGTTCGACTAGTTGATTAGCGATGTTTGTGTAACCGGTCCCACTCGCCTTCTATGACGGCATTACAATGCCGAATGGGAGACGGGCGCTCTAACGAGGAGGCTAAAGATCGCAGTCGCGTCTCTGTCAGTCGGGGAGTGAGGTTTTACACACTGCACAGCTCTTCACTAGCTGGTCTCCGTTACATTTGCTTGGGGTAGAAAGCAGAATAATATTTATTTTAACAGTGCTAAACACGCAAACTCTCTTAGATGGTTGCAAATGTTTATTTAAAGACAGCATTGCCTTGAATTTAGCGAAGAGTGATGGGTGGTGCTCCCGTAGATGGGCTATCATATTTGACGTATTGCCTCCCCGAGCAGCCACTCTTTCTTCCTCCTCCAAGCCGCTGCCGTCTGAACTTTTTCGGTACCCAAAAAATTCCCACACGGCAGACTTAGTCTTTTTTGACGAGGGAAAAAGTTCCAAAGATTCACCTCCTTCGGCCATCCTCCATACACGTGACTCACTCCCTCTGACTGCGTGTACCAACCGGAGAGGGAGGGGTCATGTGACTCGTTACGTTCGCACACAACCTGAGGGATTCCTGCAACTTACTTTTCGTCTATGAGGACGAGAAAAAACTGTGCATACCGCAGAGAGGGTATAGCGGACATTTTTAGTGGTTTTGAAACCGCGGGAATAGTAAACCGCGGTAAACCGTGAAACCGGTTATCGGCCCATGCCTAGTCTCAACTCAATTATGTTCCTTCCTCCAAAGGAATGACATCAATGAAGATTTCCAGTCTGGAATTAGAGCACATTACAGTACAGAGACTGCTTTGATCAAAGTTACAAATTATATTCTTATGGCGTCTGACCGAGATTGTATCTCCTTATTGGTGCTGCTAGATCTTAGTGCTGCATTCAACACCATTGACCACAGCATGCTACTACTGAGATTCGAAAATCATGTCGGTATTAAGGGAATAGCTTTGAAATGGCTTAGATCTTATTTATCCAACCGTTTTCAATATGTAGCAATAAATAGGTGTCACGCAAATCACAAGTCCAGTACGGTGTACCACAGGGCTCAGTCTTAGGGCCTATGCTCTTCGCATTATACATGCTACCTCTAGGAGATATAATAAAGCGACACAGAGTTAGTGGTGTGTACACAGGGATGTGGTAAGGTATCCATTAATACCTGCCGTCGTACAATTCAGTGCACAAAAGCAGAGGGTAGAGGTGACAGTAAATCCGCACCTCCGACACCCGCTAATTCTGAGAACCAATTGGCCTCCTTTAATTGATTTATTTGGGTATTTATGTGCGAGTGTCGCGTGGGGAAATGGAGGCATAGGGAGGTGGCGCGCTCGTGCTGGCTGGCGAGGCAGAAAAAGGACCCCCGGCTTCTGGTTCAGGGGAACAGAGCAGAGTAGAGAGGCAAATCATCTCGGAACGCGATGACTTTCCCCTGGAACAGTCCCGGGATGAGTCCCTAAAATGTTCCTCCGAACATGTCAGTTATGTGGACGGTCAGCCTCTCCAACCCGCACGACCACGTACCTACCCTTATTTTGCGATCATAAAAGACCGGTTGTATCGAGTAACCCAAGATGCTCAGACAAAGGAAGATACAACCCAGTTGTTAGTTCCACGGGGAATATGGCGGTACATTTAGGACAAACAACGACACTAAATCGCCTACTGACCCGTTTTTGGCCGGGCATTCACGAGAACGTGCGCAGGTCGTGCTCCTTGTGTCTTGAATGTAATTTAGTAAACCCACGGCCGTTGCGCCCATTACCGTTAATGCAGGTCCCCTTCGACAGAATTGGGATGGACCTCATCGGGCCATTAGAGCAATCAGCGAGAGGACATCGGTTTACACTAATCTTGGTGCACTATCTCCCATAAAAGAATGTTGCGGAGGCACTATTTCGTATAATCTCCCACGTGGGGATCCCCCGGATATCCTCACGGACCAAGGCACGGCATTCATGTCACGTACGATACGTGAACTCTACGAATTATTGGGCATTAAATCAGTTCGTACCAGTGTCTTCCACCCACAAACAGACCGCCTGGTAGAACGGTTTAATCGCACGTTAAAATCCATGATTCGTAAATTTGTTCACGAAGACGTGACAAAGTGGAATAAATGGTTGGAACCCTTAGCCTCCTTTCCCCCTTCAAGCTTCTATTTGGACGCCAGCCCCGAGGGGTTTTGGACATCCTCAGAGAGACTTGGGAGGATGGACCCTCCAACAGCAAGAACAAAATTAAATATGTCCTGGACCTGAGAACAAATCTCCATACACTGGGGCGGCTAATTATGGAGAATTTGTTACAGGCCAGGCCTGGTCCTCTCTCCCTGACATTCCCGTTGCTCGTCCTCTTATGCTCCCGATCTCCTCCTTGATACGAGACCAGTGTGCGTACAGCTAACCCAAGGTTATCACTTTGCTCCTCGAATCCCGGCTCTCGTCCCGCCTACCTCACTACAAAACTAGTTTTATAAGAGTACATAGCACATGCTTTTATTTTGTTCCTGAAAATCACTAGTTAGTCATGTTTTTTGTAACAAAACAAGTTTATTAGATGTTTCATTCTCATCTTCAGCATGGGTGAAACTGATGGTGTGCTATTATAGCTCACATGACAGTTTCTTACTTTGAGAGTGGTCAGCATGAATCCGAGTTGTCCCAGCTGTAGACTGCAGTCTGTCAGGTCTTCTATCAGACTCACTTCAGAGCCCAAATTTCTGATCCTAGACAGCCACAAAAGGTTATTTAGGTGCCAAGAGAAACTGCAAAACTATAGAAAATTTGTGAATTTGATACAAAGTTGATATGACGTAACGTTGAAAGTACCGAGCGCGGAGCACTACATAGAGGAAGATTGGAAAGAGGTCATCCATGCACCAGAGAAACTCCTGGCCGAGCAGAGCCTGCACATCTTGTGTGAGCTCCTCAAAGGTAAGCCGGAGCACTTGTAACTTTTCCGAGGGAGTGAACGCTGTGCTGTTGAATCAAAGACAAACATTGAAAAATATGAGTGTGGTAACAATCTGTTTTACACTTTTGGACAGAACTGTCTTTACCTGATCTGTTGCAGGGTTTCAACAGCTGTTGCAAAGCAAGCATCTTTAGTACTCGGCAAAACCTGTAAATAAACATTAACATGGCTAAAATGAACATGTTTTACATCTTACTAATAGTGCTATTACAGATTATTAGGCCCCTTATGAACCTTTTCTTGCCAAAATAAAAAACGAAAGCCCAATAAAATCCAAACCTACATTTTTATTTTCTTGGTTTTATATATTTATATTTATAATAATATATTTTAATTGGAGAACGTGTCACCTCTTTTGTCCCTCCCAATACAGAAAGAGAAACTGGCCAAAACCGTCTGAAAAACAAACATATTTATCTGTAAATTGTGCCAAAATCTCCATTCTACAAATATCCTATAAAATATTTAAAAACATATAGAATGCTATAAAATATTAAATTGGAATATAAAATAATTTGTAATTACTTAATGGGACAATCACATTAGACTTTTTGTTCCATTAACTTTTGAACCCATTAGTCAAGCTTCTGCGTAAATTTTTCACATCTCTATGAATTCGAAAGTTCAAGTTCAAGACCAACAATGTTTTTTTCTGGTTGTTATGGTTGCTGCCAATACACACAGAGCTCTGCAAAACAATTTGTCATTCTAAAAGTCTAATGTGACTGCAGTTTAAGTAACTGATCATAACACATTGTGGTTGTGCATGTTACTTTTGTGACTTACTGCTGTACTCCGAGGAAGGCTAGGACAGCGAGATCAGGCGGTTTGTTGAGTCGTAACACACAGCTCCAGTAGACCTCCTCCTCTCTCTCTTTCTCCAGGGTGTAGAGGGTGAAGAGAGGAGGGTAAAGCCTCGGCAGAAGCACAGGCAGCAGCAGATTTGAGCTGCACACTATTAAACTACAGCACAAACACTTCTGTTTAATTGACTTTCAGACTCGCAATGTAGTGACAGCTATAGAGAGAGAAAAAAACTAATAACGAAGTGGTTTTGGATTAATACAGAAGAAGCTTTAAAATATCTCTGTATTTTTTGTATTTGTTTTGCTAAAAACAATTATTATAAGACGGTCTTTATGTTTATCACTGGTTAGAAATTATTAAAAAGTGCTTGTCAACTATTTAATAATTGAAAGGGGTCCTAAGTTTTTATTATGTTCATTATGAGCTAAACATAGGTCTTCATGTTTCGGTTTTCAAAAAATGCTTAAAACATTACATATTTCACCTGTGTTTTACACTGTCATCTCGATTCTCAGAAGACAGGCTGTTGAGATTTTGCTTCTATGAAGTCTTTCCTTCTGAGACACTCTGATTGGTCAAGCTGAGCCAGTTTTTGGTGATTGGTCTACCGCTCAGAGTGTGTATTAACATGTCATGCCCATTACCCTATCCAATATTCCAGGGGGTAGGGTCCACATACATTTTGGGATTCATGATGTCACTAACCCAGGAAAGGTCTGTTGTAGTCCGAACGAGCCGTTCATTGTAGTGATACTTCACCCAATTTAATCACCTTCGAGTTGTTCCAAATGTGTATACATTTCTTTGTTCTGATGAACACAGAGAAAGATATTTGGAATAATGCTTAAAACCAAACAGATCTCAACACCCGTTGACTCCCATAGTTGGAAAAATTACTGTTGAACTAGAAAAAAGTAATTTGAAAGATGTAGGAGAGCAAACACTTTTGACTACCATTGTTTTTTTCCTACTATGGTAGTCAATGGGTGTTGAGATCTGTTTGGTAATAAGCATTATTTCAACTATATTTCTCTGCGTTCATCAGAACAAATTCACATTTGGAACAACTCGAAGGTGAGTAAATGATAACAGAATTCATATTTTTTGGTAAAAGTATCCCTTTAAGAAGTTAATTATTTTTCTGGGAACTTTTGAGCGTTGCAGCTATACTCACTAACTAAATTCAAAATGAAATTCCATCAGACCTCCCCTTTTTAACAGTGTTTTTCCATTTCCTGAAAAGCAGTGAATTTGGACATACAGTTGGTACTCAACCAGAATGCGTTTTACACCACTTTGGGGGCCGCCATGGCGGCGTGTAAA
Source organism: Barbatula barbatula (assembly GCA_037178815.1). Classification (NCBI taxonomy): domain Eukaryota; kingdom Metazoa; phylum Chordata; class Actinopteri; order Cypriniformes; family Nemacheilidae; genus Barbatula; species Barbatula barbatula. The sequence continues at coordinate 16,360,873 of CM074084.1, read as the reverse complement.
TTTGAATTCCTGCTCTTGATCGCAAAGTGTTGCTATAACCAAAGACTTTGCAGTGAACGTGTGTCACATCATGTTTTTTAATGACCACATGCGCCTCGCCACAGCCGGTACTCACAGATCAGGAAACCAGCTTGACCTCATCTACACCCGTAACTGCACCACAGACAACATTTAAGTCACCTCTTCACATTTCTGACCACTTCATCATCACTTTCAACAACTCCTCTCTAGATGCACTACACCAACACCACCACCTGTTTATATTAGACGGAACATTCGCTCTCTCTCCCCTAGCACGCTCTCTGCTAAAGTGACATCCTCTCTTCCCTCCAACTTTGCATCTCTAGATGCTGATACTGCCACCGACACCTTATGCTCAACACTTACATCCTGTCTAGATAACTTTTGTCCTCTGTCCTCCAGACCAGCTTGTGCCACAACCTCCTGCTCTTGGCTGTCTAATATCCTCTGTGAACAACGGAGTACACTCAGGGCTGCTGAATAGGAAATGGCGCAAGACCAAGAATCCTGCTGACCTAAGGGACTACCAGTAACTACTGTCCTCTTTCTCTGCTAGTGTTCTGCTCTGCTACCACAGCTAAAACGTCTTTTTCTACCACCAAGGTGAGCAATGCACCTGACACTCTGAAGCTAGTACTCCCATGAGATCATCTGATTTGGTGAATTTTACAGGAATTCTACAAGACATGAATATAGTGTTCCCTTTCTGTCAAGCCGACAGATGGGGTTTGACTTGAGAACCTATCATCTTCTGACTATTTAGAAAAGGCCAATGAAATTGGCGAATAAAATTTGCATGCCGGACTCCGCCCCGGATATCCGGGTATAAAAGGGAAAGGGCGTGCTGCATTCATTCACCTTTTGTTCTTCGGAGCCTTCGCATCTGATGACAATCATTCTTAAAGTGCTGATTTCTCGACGTGGTGCAGTGGACTGTCCCTCATCAGTGACTTCCCCTGGCGTCTCAGCGGTTCGGAGGTGTTTTTCTCTCTAAAAGAGCACATTTCTACAGTGCAGCATGTCTCGCTGTTCTCACTGGTGCAACACACTCATTGAGGAGGGGGAGGTCTCATCAGCAGCCGCCGCGGAAACACAAGCGCTCCTGATGAGGTGAACCCAAGGAGAACAAGATTGGGCCAAAGACTGGGATGGTTCCTGCCCCGTCCCAGCATCTTTCGGGCCTGGCGCCCACATGTTAACAAGAGCTTTCGTTCCCCCTGGGTCTTTCTGACAGCCACTCTCACCCTCTGCGGATGGTGTTCGGCGACTCAACATTGCGTCCCTTCCCGGCACTGCTGGCCGTTGAACCAACCCCCGCGGGGGCGATGAAGCAGATCGTACCTCTAGTCCCCCTGTTTCGGTCTTTGGGTGCTTGGGTAGCACTTCCAAGCCGTCACGGTGGCTACAAAATACTGTCCGTCTCGGCTATGCGATCCAATTCGCCAGGCCTCCGCCCAGGTTTCGGGGCATCCTCTTCACCTCAGCAGAGGCAGAGATGCTCCTGTACTACGGGCCGAGATTGCCGTCCCCCCGGCCGAGATGTCCAGCGGGTTTTACAGCCCGTACTTCATCGTCCCCAAGGAAGGCGGAGGGTTGCGCCCTATTCTCGATCTGCGTACCCTAAAAAAGCACCTGCAGAGGCGCATCTTCATGTCTGGCAGACGTCAGGATTGGTTCGTAGCCATCGATCTGAAGGACGCATACTTTCATGTCTTGATTCTCCCTCGTCATTGGCCGTTCCTATGGTTCGCTTTAGAGGTACGGGCATATCAGTACAGGGTCCTCCCATTCGGCCTGTCCCTGTCTCCACGGGCCTTTACTAAGGTCGTGGAAGCCGCCCTCGCTCCTCTCAGGGTGAGCGGTGTGCGGATACTCAACTATCTCGACGGCTGGCTTATCTTGGCACACTTGCGAGATCTGTTGTGTACACACAGGGACTTGGTGCTCCGGCACCTCGACCGATGGGGATTACGGGTCAACCGAGAGAAGAGCCAGCTCTCCCCGGCGCAGAGCTCCCTTTTTTCGGTATGGAACTCGATTCTGTCTCCATGACGGCACGACTCACCCTAGAGCGCGCAGACTCAGTGCTAAACTGTTTAGCCTTCTCAGACAGCAACCAGCGGTCCCCCTGAAATTATTTCAGAGGCTCCTGGGGCACATGGCATCCTCGGTGGGGGTGTTCCCCCTTGGGTTGATGCACATGAGACCGCTTCAGCACTGGCTACAGAGACGAATTCCCTGAAGAGCGTGGCACATAGGCAGCAGGCGTATCGTCATCACGCCTCTCTGCCATCGTATCCTAACCCCCTGGTCTTCAATTAACTTTTTTACGGGCCGGTGTCCCTGTCGGCAGGTCTCGAGGCGAGTCATGGTGTCAACAGATGCCTCCTCGCAGGGTTGGGGTGCGGTGTGCAACGGGCACGCAGTATCGGGTCGGTGGACGGGCCCCCGTCTGCGCTGGCATTCAATTGCCAAGAGTTGTTAGCTGTTCTACTTGGGCCCCTGGTGCAGGGCCAGTAGCTGCTGGTCAGGTCGGACAGTACTACTGCCTTAGCGACCGCCAGGGTGGCGTTCGCTCACGGCAGTTAACGCAACTCGCCCGACGCCTCCTCCTGTGGAGTCAACAGGTGACGAAGTCCCTGCGTGCCACACACATCCCGGGCGACCTGAACCAGACAGCCGATGCGCTCTCTCGTCAGTCAACGCCTCGGAGAGAGTGGCGACTCCACCCCCGCACAGTTCAGCTTATTTGGGTGCGGTTCGGGCAGGCGGAGGTGGACCTGTTTGCCTCCCTGGACACCGCTTTGGTACTCCCTGACCGAGGGCCCCCTTGGCACGGATACCCTAGCGCACAGCTGGCCACGGGACAAGCGGAAGTATGCCTTCCCCCCCAGTGAGCCTCATTGCAATGGTCCTGTGCAAGGTCAGGGAAGAGGAGCATCAAGTCTGAGTAGTTGAGTAGTCCTCTGGGACCTCCATGTCTGGCTTCTGGATGGGACGAGGAGACCCTGAGTGGTCTGCCCCCTGCGGTGGTAGAGACCATTACACAGGCAAAGGCCCCAGCCACGAGGCGGCTGTACGCCTTTAAGTGGCGCCTCTTCTCGTCCTGGTGTTCTTCTCACGGAGAAGACCCACGGAAATGCTCGATCGGTTACGTGCTGTCCTTCCTACAGGAGAGGCTGGAGAGGAAACTCTCCCCGTCCACACTAAAAGTGTATGTAGCCGCAATTGCCGCTCATCACGAACCAGTTGCTGGCAAGCCCCTGGGGCAGCATGACCTGGTCATTAGGTTCCTGAGGGGCGCGAGAAGGCTGAATCCGGCCGTCCGCGCTCCGTTCCCTCTTGAGACATCAATGTGGTCCTGGCGGGCCTTCAGAGGCCCCCCTTCGAGCCCCTAGGTGGCCGCTCTTCCTTACCTCTCGATGAAGACGGTCCTCGTGCTGGCGCTCGCTTCCATCAAGAGGGTAGGGGACCTACAAGCATTTTCTGTATCCCCGGATTGCCTTAAATCTGGGCCTGGTAACTCTCACGTGATCCTGAGACCTCGGCCTGGCTACGTGCCCAAAGTTCCCACCTCTCCCTTTCGGGACCAGGTGGTGAACTTGCAGGCGCTCCCCACTGGGGAGGAAGACCCAACCCTGTCCGTGTTGTGTCCGGTACGCGCGTTGCGCCTCTACCTAAACCGCACGCAGAGCTTCAGAGCTCTGAGCAGCTCTTTATCTGTTTCGGAGGTCAGCTTAAGGAGGGCTGTCTCCAAACAGAGGTTGGCGCACTGGATCGTGGACGCCGTTACGATGGCATACCGATCACAGGACTGCCCGTGCTCACTGGCAGTGAGGGCACACTCCACTCGGGGTGTGGCCTCCTCATGGGCACTGGCTCAGGGCGCCTCTCTGGCAGATATTTGTAGAGCTGCGGGTTGGGCTACGCCTTCGCGAGGTTCTATAACCTCCGTGTAGAACCGGTGTCAGCCCGAGTCTTGCATGGTGCCAGCACGTGAGACCGGCGGCCGGTAGGGTGTACGCCTGCGAAAGTGCCTTCCCCCTTCCGGGCGGGTCAGTGCGCTAATTCAGCCTCACTTCTTTCCTCTCGGGCGAAGAACAGGCATTCCATCCATCACTAAGCACTCCATGGCGGTGGACTGTGCGGAGCAGCCCTGCCTCCTATGGCCAGGTATCAGCTGAGTTATCACATAGCTCTAACCGGACCTAGTGCCCCAGATGTAGTAACCCCTCAACAGGGCGGTTCCGTCTGATGTTTTCCTCATGAGATGGTCCCCCTCGTGGTGACTGACCCATGACCTCCTCCAGGTGGACATTCACCTTAGTCCGCGCCTACCTCCCATGAGTTCTCCCCTGTGGGCGAGACCATGTTGGTGTCTCCACTATATTCCTCCCTGCGGTGGGAAGTGGTCTCCCTAGCGCATATCCCCCTTCAGGGAACAGCGCTTCCCCAGTGGCCCTACAGTACTGGACGGCTTCTCGCCATTAGAGATACAAGGCCTCCGTCTGTGGTGGCCGAGGGCAGGTGCCTCTCATCTCTGCCAAAGCTCTGGGACGCCCTGCCAAACCCACTGGATGGTTAAAATTTCGCGCTAGCGCTCGCGTCTGACACGCCTAGGCCAGTCACCGTCGCTTCGCTAGAGATTGTGACGCGGCATAGTGCTGTGGCATTTTCCATAGGAACCCCATCTGTCGGCTCAACACAACGTCGAGAGACCGACAGAAAGGGAACGTCTCGGTTACGTATGTAACCTCAGAGCCCCAGTTATAGAGACCGGTTCTTATAGTTGCATCCCTCATGCCACAACACTTGCCGCCCGCTGCAGCAGTCAAGAGATGCTCTCAGGCTCCTCAGCACAAAAGGTGAATGAATGCAGCACGGCGTCTCCCTTTTATACCCGGATATCCGGGGGTGGAGTCCGGCATGCAAATTTAATTCGCCAATTTCATTGGCCTTTTCAAAATAGTCAGAAGATGATAGGTTCTCAAGTCAAACCCCATCTGTCGGCCCGACACAACGTCTTGTTCCCTCCATCAGGGAACGGAGGTTACATACGTAACCGAGACGATCTTTAACAGACCACCTGCAAACAACACTAAGCCGTCTGATCGATGAAAACTTTTTGTGTTGACATCGGTTGCAATAAAAATTAATCACGTCCCAATAAATGCTTCATTCTTAAAAAAATATGCAAAGATCATGTCATAAATACTCCCGTCTGTTACTGTAGGGACATTTCCACGCCTCTAAACATGATGCACAAAATTGTGATTGGTTGCTTTACCTGTCATTTGGCCTAAGAAAGTCCCTAAAGTTACCAGACCTACAGTATGAAGGTCTGGCTACGCAAGACTAACCAGAAGTTAAGTTTGGACCACATAAAATGTGTTTATGTTGTTGCCTCCGAAACGTCCTTAGCACAATGTATGCATTATTTAACATTTTTATGCAACATCATAGCAAACAATCTTGAACAGTTCAGTCATAGTGATGCTGTCTTACCCCTGCTGGGGAGTTTCTGAGTGTGTACTGCTGTTAAGACTGTCTGTGAACTCATCTGAAGAGCTCAAGGAATCCAGAATATAACCACTGTCCTCTGGGAGACCAGGAAACAGAAACCTGAGGCAAACATTTACACTTGTAAGCCAATCCTAAAACAATTGATAAACTTGACAAATAGCTGATAGTGATTCCTGAGACTTGTGTAATGACGTGTAAAGATGACACATGTAATAATGTTATGCTTTAATAACACAGTAGTAGAAATGAAAGAAGGTTCAACCACAGGAATTTAGCTTCCTATAATCTTTAATGATTGACTGGTGTTTATGAGAATTCTTACAGCCTGAAAGGCCTGGATGTCTTACCTCACTAACAGGAAAATGCGTGTCAGATATGAATGAAGCTCGTCCACTGCTTGCTGTAAGAGACGTCTACTGGAGCCTACACCAACATAGGTCATCCTGTACACGGTGACAAGGGTCTCCATCAACCAGCCCAAAGGATGCAGAGGGGTGTCACATGCCTGATGATACACAAAAGTATTAGAACACATACTTTAAGACACAAGAACATGTATATCTGTGTTTGTTTTAGAAGAAATTAATGAAATAAAGAAACACTGATTTACATAACCATTATCTATCCAAGTACTTTCTGGAGCCACTGTAAGCTTTCTTCAATTATGAGAAACATTGTGGTGTTCCTGCCTAAAAAGAGGCTAACCTTCATGAGATAGCGGTGGATGTTGTTGTAGGAGTCTGCAGTAACCGGTCCCACATGTTTAGGAATCACCTCAAGACTCTCCAGCATCTTATCGTGAAATTGGCTCAGTTCATCTGGACTAAAATCACACACAGGTCACTGAAGACGTCTTCATGCATAACTCACATTTACATACGTGTACACATACTGATCTTTCTGTTTTCTCCGTCTGGCCGTGAGGGAGATGGCGATGTTCTCCCAAGCTTTTTCATATACTCCCTGACCTGGAGTTTCACAACCCAGACGAGACCAGCATTCCTCAAACAAAGCATTCCACTTTTCCTCCACAGGAACTGAGTGACAACCATCCACACTAGACAGATAGATTGTAAATTGTTAAACATTTTACGACCCGGAATAGAGCTCTCATATAAGGAGTTGACACAGACACACTTACAGTGAGTTGGTTTCTGTCCTGAACGTTTCAAAGGGCTTTGTAAAAATTCCAGCCACTCTCAATCCGGTTCCCCAGCGGCCATCAAATATCCCATCCAAAGAGTCACCGTTTGGCATAGACAGAACACCCTGCGTGTCCATATAACCACAGAAAATAAATATAAACCACAAACTGTTTGCACAGAATTTTGGTCAAGAGAAACTAACAAAATTACACCTTTCCACAGAGAGTCCAGTCGCCTGAAAACTCGCCTTTAAAGACTGTGTCGTCATAGCAAAGTAGAGTCCCATTGCCCTGTATAAGACAGGAACATTTTTAAAAAGCTAAATTACAGTAAATAAAAGGCAATAAATTAAATTAAGATATGTGTATTACTCTATTTGGAATGTGTTGAACATACCATCATCTTGTTATTACAAAAGCTTCCCTCATAATACAATTCAAACTGAGTGATAACAAGCCCGTCTCCATGACGCTGGTCATCAAGCCACATTCCCATGTATTTCTCTCCCCTGGACAGATATATAAGAGCAGTAACAAACATCTTCCATACAAATAAATTGATAGTTTCTTGTGTATGCACAAATGTAATTAATTCTGTAAAAAAACACAACCAAAAGATAAGTACACGCTGTCATTGTTTAATTTGTTTATATTGCTCTCATTCTGATTTGTCGTGAAACTGACAGAGAACCCATTCACAGACAGCAGGGTGCAAAAATCTAAAACTTTAATAAACAACAGTTTGACGAGGGGACAAAACAGGGGACAACGACTGAAGAGTTACAATAAACTCTTAAACAAGACACTTCCCACGAGGGGAAGAATTTGCTTGAATAAACACACTGTATCTTCACAAAGTCAAGTCAAGACGGGAACCAACTGACTAGGACACAAAAAGGCTGCTATAAAAATCACTAAGAAAAGCCTGAATTAAGGTCCAAAACCTGACGTTTGTTTTACGTGTATAGTTATTAAAGATTTTTAAATGTTTACCAGTTCCCGTCTCCTTCCTTTTATGGATCAGTGTTACAGTGGTGTCGAAACCCGGGAGGAAGGAGAGACATGCTGTCGGAGAGTCCTTGCCGCCGAGTGGCTTTGCGGTGCCGGAGAGTGCCGGCCATAAAGCCCAGATTGGGACTTTCGGTTATGACGCGCAGCCGTTAAGACACACGAGGAGGGCGCGCTGCCTAATTTCTGTGAAAAAATCCTTTCAAAAGACCTAAACCTATCTGAAATCGTTTGAAAACTAATAGTAAGAAATACAGGACAAAATGGCACCCAAAGCTGTTAAACCGGGTCAGAAATCGAAGCCGCCAATACAAATTAATGGAAAGAACTACCTAGCGAGTGCTAGCAACCAAATCGAGATACAGAACACTGCTAATGCGGCTACAAACGAGGACATTTTAGGTGCAATTCACTCGTTGAGGGCAGACGTTTCAAAACAATCTACCGATATGCTGGAAGCTATAAAATCCGAATTAGTGGCTTATTCAAAGAGAATAGGTGAGGCCGAGGAGCGTGTTTCACAAGCCAAAGAAGACGTCATAGCTCTCCAGCACAAAGTGAAAACACTTGAAGGAGTAACACTCTCTCTGCGTAATAAAGTGCAAGATCTGGAAGATCGAGGAAGACATTCAAACCTGAGGCTGGTTGGTCTACCCGAAAATACAGAGGGTCCAGACGTTTGCGATTTTCTTGAAAACTGGCTCCCAAAACTTCTGAAAGACACCTTCACCAGCGCCCCAGTTATAGAGCGAGCGCACCGGACCGGCCAAACAAACCCAAACCGCCGGACAGCTACGCAACCGATAGTGATGAAGTTCTTGAATTACAGGGACAAGGAAAAATCCTTGAGAGCAGCTAGAAGGCTTAAAGATCTACGGTACGAAGGACAACGAATCAGCTTGTTCCCGGACCTGTCATCCGAAACCCGCCAGCAACAGCGACAATTTGAAAGGGTTAAAGTACGGCTCAGAGAACTGGTAATCCGCTACGGTATAATCTACCCTGCAAACCTAATTGTTACACACAATTGTGCCGAAAGGCGCCACATCTTTAAATCTGTCCCAGAAACAGAGGACTTTATTCGCTCAACACAAACTACAAGAGGGACAGTGTGATGCAGAATAGAGATGACCCAATTGAGGTCCTACCGGGAATGCTATCTGAACCAAAGGTAATGCCCAACGAAGTGCAATAGAATGTTAAAATGGCAACACAATAAAGCCTTAAAACCCATCGTCGTTTGATATGCGTTCCAAAAAGTTTTTTTTCTTTCTTTCTCTTTTCCTTTTTGTTACCAAGGGGTATACAATTATTCAAACAGAAAGAACAAGGTCGATTATGTTTAACATATTAGCAGAAGTTTAAATAGCTAGTATTCTGGTCCAGTCTAATAACTGGCAGTGAGCCCAGTGGTAATATAATGAATGGAGGCCTGTAAAGTTTTCTCCAGGTTGTCTATAACTGAAGTTTGTTTAATGGGGGGGGGGGGGGAATACGCATGCTTCTCGGTTCAGAGAATGCATAGTGGGTTGTTGGTTAATATTTTCCGTTATGGTTTTGTTTCTATTGGTGTTTTTATTTGTTTTATTATTATCATTTATATGTGTTGTAGGGTACTCCAGGTTGCAGCAATATCAACAGGACAATTTAAAGTAAATGACAATGGATGATTCGGAAATAAAAATCAGCAGTTGGAATGTAAGGGGGTTGAACAATCTGGTCAAACTTAAACAAGTATTGGGGAGACTGAAACGAATGAAATCAGATATTGTGTTCTTACAAGAAACACATTTGATAAAAGAGGATATCAGCAGAGTCACTAAGAGATGGCCAGGACAAGTTTACTACACCTCTTTCACCTCTCGGACTAGAGGAGTCATGATTCTTATTCATAGAAAGATCCCATTTCAGCTGAGAACTCAATGTATAGATCCTTTAGGGCGGTATATAATTCTAAGCGGTACAATCTCAAAAACTCCAGTCAATCTAATTGACATATATGCACCTAATGAAAATGACCCCAATTCTTTTCAAAATTTGTTTCTCACAATGTCAACATATAATGGACACTTCATAATAGGAGGAGATTTCAACTGTGTATTAAATCCAGCATGTGACCGCTCTTTAGGGACAGGATATACCCATAGACAGTCTAAAAAGGAAATTGGAAAATATATGATGGATTTGAATTTGACTGAAATTTTGAGGTACCAGAACCCTAACAAAAAAGAATTTTCATGTTTCTCAAGTGTTTACAAAACCTACTCCAGAATATATTATTTTCTAATCTCTGACCATCTCATCTCCAAAGTTGGTAAATGTTATTATGATAGTATTATATTGTCGGACCATGCCCCAATTACATTGACAATTAGAATAAACGAACTCTCGCCTGCCACTTTCAGATTTCGATTTCAAGCAACATGGCTTCAAGATCCAGATTTTGTGAAATGTTTGGATACTAAAATAGATCTTTATTTTCATGTGAATACAGACCAGACGAATGCTTCAGTAAAATGGGAGGCCTTTAAAGCCTATATAAGAGGGGAGATAATGAGCTTGACAAGATATAAATCCAAAACGTACTACACAAAATTGGAAGACTTACAAAAACAAATTAAAGCTTTATAACAACAACTCTTTAATAGCAACAATCTTACAAAACAAAAAGAAATTATGATACTTAAAACACAGTATAATGAATTAACTAGTGGTTATGGTTAAAGCAATCGTATTATGATCAGGGCAAGAAACTTGGAAAGCTTCTCGCTTGGAGAATTAAAAAAATACAAACCGATAGAGCCATTAACTCAATCACAACAGAGAACGGAGAAAATATTGTAGACCCTGGGGAAATAAATAAGGTTTATAAAACATATTATGAGCACCTATACAAATCTGAAACTGAATACACAAACACCCTAGAAAGACAACATTTATTTCTAGATACACTCAATTTTCCTAAATTGTCAGAAGATGATAGATGTAGATTAGAGAGAAATCGTCTCCGGTTACTTTCGTAACCTCGGTTCCCTGAGAAGCGGGAACGAGACATTGCGGAGACCGCATATGAAACTCCTCCTCTTTTTCACTTTTCCTGAAGTCCTATAGGATAACGCCAGTAATAAAACTGGCCAATTGTCGCAAGACATGCACAGTATGCAATACTGACGAATCTAGACAGTATAAATACAGTGCATGTGACGACAATCCTCAGAATCTACGAGAGAACGCCCGCCCGGTGATAAGCGGCGAACACGGCGATCTACGCAATGTCTCGTTCCCGCTTCTCAGGGAACCGAGGTTATGAAAGTATCCGGAGACGTTCCCTTTCGAGAGCGGTCACTTCGACATTGCAGAGACCGCATATGGAACGATAGTACAATCCCGCCATGAGAGCTAGCAAAAACAGCCCGACAACTGGGATAACACACAAAGTATGTGGAGCATACAAATCAACCATTCGCGAGGTCGCCCCAAGCATTAACCGCTGATTGGCTGAAACCGGCCTATGAACTGCTAGATCACTGAGTATGCCAATGAACTGCTAGATTGGCCTCTTGGCAAATTTGCATAACCAAACCCAACGAACACTTTGGGCTGCGCTGAACAGGGCAGACACCACGGCAGTAGAACCATCACGGAATCCGGGCGATATAATAGCGAACATAAGTACACCAAGCACAGAGTAAACAGCAATGCGGCAACAACTGTGTAGCATAAGAAATACAAGGTAGAAGATAAAGCTTAATCAGCACTCACCGAGAGGACTTGAGAAGCCAACGAGGACACATCCAATCTATAGAGCCTGGCGAAAGTATTCTGAGAAGACCAGCCAGCTGCACAGCCTATGTCCTGAATAGATGTGCCCTTAGACCAGGCCCACGAAGGGGAGATAGCCCTAGTCGAATGAGCTCTGATACCGAAGGGGCAAATCTGACCCTGACTCTCGTACGCCAAGGTAATAGCGTCCACCACCCAGTGAGAGAGCCTCTGTTTTGAGACAGCCCGGCCTTAGTACCCCCACCAAAACAAATAAAGAGCTGCTCAGACTGCCGAAACTCGGCCGTGCGATCAATGTAAGCCCACAAGACCCTTACCGGGCAGACCGCTCTCTGAGCGTTAGCCTCCTGCGAGTCTGACGACTCGGAAGACAAAGCGGGCAAAGAAATGACCTGAGCTCTAAAGGGGTAGACATGGACTTTGGCACTAACCCGATTTTGGTCAGAGAGTGACGCTGCAGTCGCCGGGTGCAAAACAAATGAAATCAGCGCCGACTGAGAGCGCTTGTAAATCCTCTATTTGCTTAGCCGAAGCAAGGGCGAGACGGAGAACGTTTTTTAGCGTGAGCTCTCTTACAGAAGCCGCGTCCAAAGGCTCGAAAGGGGGAGAAGAGAGAGCCCTCAACACCAGCGCTAAGTCCCTAGGTGGCCCCGAAGGGGTTCGCGGGGGGAAAAGTCTCCTCGCTCCTCTGAGGAATCTGACCACCAGCATGTGCCTACCAATCGATTGCCCATCAACCGGGGAACGAAATGAGGCGATAGCAGCCACATAAACCTTCAGCGTTGAAGGGAGGCCGCCGTTGTCCAGCCTGTGCTGTAGGAAAGATAAAATATCAGACACAGGGACTGTGACAGACATCAGTCGGGTCGATATTGTTACTGCTGCACCATTTCGCAAACACCCCCCATTTTAGGGGGTATAAACGTCTGGCAGACGGCGCGCGAGACTTCGAAAAAGTATCCAGTACACGCTGAGGGAGTGCAGTTAGAATCCCCGAAGTGGCCAGGCATGGGGGTTCCACAACTCTGGGCTGGGGTGCCATATCGTGCCGTTCACTTGGGACAACAGGTCTCTCCTGAGGGGAATCCGCCACGGCGGTGCCGTCAACAACTCCCTCATGTCCGGAAACCATGGTTGATTCGGCCAAAACGGAGCGACGAGAATCACAGAAGCCAACCCCTCTCTGATTTTGCACAGCACTAGTGGTAAAATCTTCACCGGAGGAAACGCGTAAAGCCGAACGACCGGCCAACGCACTGTCAGCGCGTCGCTCCCCGTGGGGGAATGGATCAGCGAGAAATACAACGGGCAGTGTGTGTTCTCGCTTGTCGCGAATAGATCCACTTTCGCCTTCCCGAAGCGTTCCCAAATTAACAGGACTGTGTCAGGATGAAGCCTTCATTCCCCGTGCGGAAGACCCTCCCTCAAAAGCATGTCCGCTCCGCGGTTCAGATGACCGGGGATATGCGCTGCTCTGATAGAGAGTATATGCCGATCTGCCCACAGTAGGAGACCCGCCGCCTGTTTGAAAAGAGCTCCGGAACGGATCCCTCCCTGGCGATTTATGTACGAAACCACAGACATGTTGTCGGTGCGAATCAGAACATGTTTCTGCTCCAGCCTCGACTGGAAAGTATGAAGAGCTAGACACACCGCCTTTAGCTCCAAGCGATTTATGTGCCATTTCCTCAGAGACTGTGACCAAAGGCCGGATGCCGGCATGCCCTCGCACACCGCGCCCCATCCCGAGGACGACGCATCCGTCGTAACGACTGTGCGTCTCGTCACCAGCCCCAGGGGAATTCCACGACAGAACATGCTCGGGTCGCGCCACGGACTCAGGGCGCAGAGGCAGCTGAGTGTAACCGGGACTCGCGCCCGACCCGAGGACCATGCTCTCCATGGAACCCGAGCCTTCAGCCAGAACTGTAGTGGTCGCATGTGCAGAAGACCTAGGTGGCAGACCGCCGACGCTGACGCCATGAGACCCAAAAGCCTCTGGAACTCCCTCAGGGGAACAGACCGGCCCGGCCTGAGCAAATGTAGAGCTGAAGAGATGGACTCCGTCCGTTCTGGGGAGAGGCGAGCGCGAATCTCCACTGAGTCGAAACATATCCCCAGATACGTTATAGACTGACTCGGCGTGAGTTTGCTCTTCTGCATGTTCACGTGCAGCCCCAGGGATGTCAAGTGACAAAGCAGCATCTGCGTGTGACCGATTAGCGCCTTCCGAGAGTGGGATAAAATCAGCCAATCGTCCAGATAATTGAGAATGCGCATTCCGCTCGCTCTGAGAGGGGAAAGCGCCGCGTCCACGCACTTCGAGAATGTGCGCGGAGCTAATGCCAGCCCGAATGGGAGGACAGCAAATTGGTACGGTGAATCCTCGAATGTGAATCGCAGGAACCTTCGGTGGCGCTTGGCTATCTGAACATAAGATTATGCATCCTTCAGATCTACGGATACAAACCAGTCCCCGGGACGCACTTGTGCCATGATCTGTTTTAGAGTTGTCATTCTGAACGCTCGCTTGTGAAGCGCTCGGTTGACGGGTCTCAAGTCCAGAATCGGACGCAGACCACCATCTCTCTTGGGCACTACAAAATACCGGCTGTAAAACCCGCTTCCCCGCTCGTTTGGAGGGACACGCTCGATCGCTCCTTTCGCGAGCAGGCTGCAGATTTCCTGCCTCAACACAGGCGCGTCTTGCGCTGACGTAAGCGACGGGACCACACCGCTGAAGCGGGGAGGTCTGCGCCTGAACTGCAGGGCGTACCCGTGTTCTATCACGTTTAGTAGCCAAAGAGAGATGCCTGGAATGGCTTTCCACGCGTCCAGAAACAGACATAATGGCCGTATCTGATCGGGGGTTACCGTCAGTGGACCGTTTAGGGGAGCGCGCTGGCCCAGCGAGGCTAAATGCACTGGCGGGAAAATAGCTCGCGCGTGAGAATCCAGCGGTCTCTCGTCCACGGGAGCGTCCGTGGACGAGGGAAGGCTGGTTATAGTTGTGACTAACTGCGGCTTCGCGCTGCACCGTGGCAGGGCAAGGTGGGTGATTGTGTGGGTGAGGGGGAAAGAGGTCCTCTTGTGAACAGGTATGTGTTTTTATTGCATTCACACAAACAACACTTACAATATTGCAATAATCGCCCGCAATCGCGGGGGAAAACTGTTGCAAACAGCGGCGTTTGGGGGCCGCCGGCACGCTCACGGATTCTCTCCTCCTCTTCCCAGGTCCGTTAGGACGGCGGCTTGGCAGCCGAAATCGCTCCGCCGTCGTGGCGCGGACCTCTCGAGGCAGCACGTGACTCATGGCCTTGGCGCGCTTTTGCGCGTCACCAAAACGCTCTACTACCGACTCCACGACGTCACCAAAGAGGCCGGAGGGAGTGATCGGTGCGTTCAGAAGGGACTTACGATCAGCGTCCTTTAGATCCACCAACGTAAGCCACAGATGACGGTTGAGGACGACCATGAACCCCATAGACCTGCCGATAGCTTGTGCGGTGTGCTTTGTAGCCATCAGAGCGAAGTCGGTCGCCCGCCCTCAGATCCTTCGTGGCGTCCGCCTCCAGGCTGCTGCTATCCAGCGACGGAAGGATCTTAGCCTGGAACACCTGCAGCACCGCCATAGAGTGTAAAGCGCAGGCGGCCGCGTAGGCTTTACCGGCAAGATGGGCGGTAAAACCTGCACGGTTTCGAGGGCATGCCTGGGTCCTAGCCCAACGAGGTGGTGGAAGGGCACAGATGAGCAGCGAGGGTCTCCTCGACGGGTGGCATGCGCACGTAACCGTGGGCTTCAGCCCCGACCACGTGGGTGAACATGGCCGGCGTAGCAGCATGAACGCGCGCCGACCTAGGTGCAGACCAGGATTTCACCACGTGCTCGTGAACGTCTGGGAAAAACGGCGCACTCCTCTTTGACGTGGTCTGCCGGCGGCTCGCCTGAAAGTACCAGGAGTCGAACCTACTTTTTGCTGGCTCTTCATGTGAATCCCAGGCAATGTCGAGCTCGCATACGGCCTTCTCGAGAACCCTGACGAACTCCTCGTGGAGGTCCGGGGGGCTCTCTGGATCGGAACGATCCCGCTCCGATCCTGCCCAGTCCTTGTCCGAGATGGACATGGAGTCATCATCCTCCTCGCCGCCGAAGGAAACGGCATCCGCAATGGAAGGTGGGGGACGAAGGCTCTCGTCCACGTAGAGGACTGGGGAAAGAGGTGATGGCAAAGGACAGGGGGCCCGGAGCCGTGTCGTCGCCGCCACCTCGCGGGGTGGGTGGACTCACCAGCGGCTCGTTGGCGGCGGTGAGCCTCGACCCTATGAGTCCACGAGCGATGTTCCTACGAGTCCTTAAGACACGCGCCGGCAGGTCCGCACAGTGCGCGCAATCAGACTCGCAGAATGCATCCTCCGCGTGAGCGAGGCAAAGGCAGGCAATGCAGTGCTCGTGAGTATCCTGCGGGCCAATGGTGCCTGCGCAAAGACAACAGAATGAAGCCATCGGATGCGGTGAAAGAAGTTCTAGTTGCGTCTTCAATGATGGCAGCGTGAAAAAGAAGATTCTGAGGATTGTCGTCACATACACTGTATTTATACTGTCTAGATTCGTCAGTATTGCATACTGTGCATGTCTTGCGACAATTGGCCAGTTTTTTTACTGGCGTTATCCTATAGGACTTCAGGAAAAG
Source organism: Barbatula barbatula (assembly GCA_037178815.1). Classification (NCBI taxonomy): domain Eukaryota; kingdom Metazoa; phylum Chordata; class Actinopteri; order Cypriniformes; family Nemacheilidae; genus Barbatula; species Barbatula barbatula. Next base: position 16,344,700 of record CM074084.1, on the reverse strand, counting down.
TGAAAAAGAGGAGGAGTTTCATATGCGGTCTCCGCAATGTCGAAGTGACCGCTCTTGAAAGGGAACTAAATATCGAAGAACTACAAGATGCACTACAGTGTATGAACAGTGGGAAAGCCCCTGGACCTGATGGCCTACCAGTAGAAATCTATAAAAAAATGTAAGGAAAACTTATGCCGCATTTGCTTAATATGCTCAATGAATCGTTTGAAAAAGTAATCCTACCCCCCTCGTTAAGATCAGCTTTAATAACTCTTGTATTAAAACCGGGCAAATCTCCTAACGATAGGTCATCTTATAGACCAATATCTCTAATGTCATGTGACACCAAAATACTGTGCAAGGCCTTATCCAAAATAATTGAAACATTTATACCAAAACTCATTATGAACGACCAAAATGGGGTTGTGCTTGGAAGACAAGCCTTTCATAATACACGTAGGGTTTTAATATACTATATAAAAAACAGAATGCCAAGGACCATGCCATCCTGTCATTGGACGCTGAGAAGGCCTTTGACAGGATTGAATGGGAATACCTTTTTGAAATGCTTAAAATTTTGGACCTTAATTTGGACCTTTATTACCTTAAATGGATCAGGTTACTTTATAAGGAACCCCAGGCAGAACTTATAACAAACAACCAAATTTCAGAGCCATTTGATTTAAGTAGAGGCACACACCAAGGGTGCCCTTTTTGTCCCCTTTATTATTTTTATTTGCAGTTGAACCTCTTGCAATGGCAAATCGAGACAGTAGGAGAACAAGAACATTGTCTATCGTTGTTTGCAGATGACATTGTGTTTTTTCTTACAAACCTAAAGACTTATATTCCGGCACTTAACAACACACTAACAGAGTTTAAAGCATTTTCAGGATACAAAATTAATAATAACAAAAGCGATCTGCTTTTTTAAAATGGAGATGAAAGAAGAAACCCCATATTCTTCACGCAATTCGCCAATGCCCCTGAAGGATTTAAATATTAAGGTATTAAGATAACTCCCAATATAGATGATATTGTTTCTACAAATTATGAACTATTAGTTAAAAAGGTCATTGACTCGTTCGAGAGATTACCGCATAAATATTATAAAGATGTCCGTTCTGCCTAAATTTCTATACCTTTACCAGTCCATCCCACTTTCATTACCAACCTCTCACCTTTCATTACCAATCATACACTCAAAGATTTTTTCTTTTTTATTATTTTTTCTTTTTTGTATTTTTTTCTTTTCATTTATTTGTTTTTAGTGATTTTTCCCTGCATTTTTGATTGATTAAGTACTTATAAATGTGAATGTATTGATTTTGTGTTAGTTTTAATTGATTTTCATTTCGGTGTTTGCATTTCTTGTCTGGTGTTGTAAAAACACCACAAAGATACTTCAGGGCGAGTAATTACTGGCAGAATTTTCATTTTTTGTTGGAGTTACCCTTTAAGGATTAAGGGAGGCTACATGCTTCAATACAGCTTATATTATTCAGGAGTCTTCCCCAGATCTGTGTCTTGATTCGATCCTTTCTCAAAGCTCTACTGGTATTTTCAGCTGTTGCACCTTTAATTGAGAGGTATGTGCCACTCCAAATCACACTTATTCAATTTAAATTTGCCACAGGTTAACTCCATTTGAACTGTAGAAACATCAACAAGCCAAACTGATGCTTCTGGGCTAAATTTCTAGTGTCTCAGAAAAGGTACTTATGCAATGTACTTATTCCAGTTTTGCAAGTTATCACAAATGTGTTTTTTTGTTTTGTCATTATTTTGCATGGAGAGTAGATTAATGTAATTTGTTTTAACTTAAAGTAGTTTAAGATTAGGCAACATCATAACAAAATGTGAGTAAAATTAAGTGAATACTTTTGCAAGGCACTGTACGTTACAAAGTTCTAAGGCCCACTTTGGTGGTGAGGTGCTCACATTGTGTATTTTTCAAATACTATTGTCTGCAGGATACTGACTAGCCCCTATTAGACTAGGACCACATGTGACAAAGGGAATATTAAGTCATCATTACAAAAATTCCAAGAAGCTAAGAATGTCATGGAATGGCTGGACAGAACCCAGATGCAGACAGATGAAGGGTTAATGACAAAACATTTATCAAATAAACAAACCCACGAGGGGGAAAACGTGAACAAAATCTTGGCAAACAAACACTTTCCTCAAGGGGGAAAAAGAAAACTTGAAATAAGAGCAGGGGTAATCCGAAAACACGAGGACGGGTATATAGGGGATAATACCCGTGAGACCATACATCCAGTAAATAGCAACGTTAGAAGTTAAGACGAAAGTGAACAGGAGAAAACACGGAACAGGTGAGAGGAATCAAACACTAATGACATGATTAAGGGAGACAGGAGGCCAAGGCTGAGAGACATAACAGGAGGCGCCAAGTGACAACAAAAAAAACACGTGTCTCCACACATAACACAACAGAAACCTGAAAGACGTGGCAATGTGGCGCCAAGTTACAACAAAAAGCCACGTGTCTCTATGTCATTGGCTATGTCATGACTCTGCCCAGGGAGCTAGAAACCTCGAGACAGGAAGGACAGAGTCCTGACAAAGACGTTATAACTCTGCCTGTTTATTTGTCATCAAAAATCAGCTTATTGCCCCAACAGTCCTTCTCTACAACCATCATTGGCAGCATATCTCTCTTCAGGCAGACAATATAGGCCTATAACACAGCATCCCATTTTACCTTAACATTTTTGGAAACTGTAGGTCTCTATCAATTATTTGGATTTTATTTATCGTACATGCTACAAAGAAATCAGTCTGTGCTATGAATTAATTGAATAGTGTAGCATGTGTGTGTTACAGTTTGGCAGGTGCATTAGATTAGACAGAGTCGATTGTTTGTGTGAAGAGAGTTTCTCGTTGTGCTTGTTTGTGTGGGGGGTTAAACAATGGTTGTTAGGGTGTAACGTCGGTGAAGGAGCCTAACTCTATAAAAGAGCTCCTGGTAGCCATTTTAGGATGTTTTTTTTTTTTTTGGAGTGTGGGATCGCTCCTTGTATATTTGGGCCTGAATATTGTGTTGGATATCGGATGTGCCGCTCAAATGACGTGTGGGGAGATCGCCTTTCCTGACATGCCTCCCAAACTAAGGAGTCAGCCTTTAGAAGGCACAGTTCAGGATGTGGAACAAGGTGCCATAGGAGGTGACCCAGAGGCAAGTGAGCAACCTGCTGAGGTTCCATCTGCTGGAGGGGAGGCTGCAGTGATGGCTCTTTCACGGATGTTTGAGTCCTTCATGCAGTATCAGCGAGATCAGGATGAACGGTAGGAACGAGAATCAGCGAGACGAGACCAACACTATAAAGTTCTCAGTCATCAAGTCACCCAAATGCAGCTGGATATGGAGCGTTCCCGAGTTCCAGGTACAGACGGTGATCAAGCAGCTGCCAGGGTTAAAAGCCAGGAGCCGAGATTGGACAGGCTTGAGGACACGGATGACATAGAACACTTTTTGACCACTTTTGAGAGACTGGCAGAATTTTACCAGTGGCCAAGAGGAGACTGGGCCATACGCCTAATACCCCTGCTGACAGGCAAGGCCAGGAGTGCTTTTGTGGCCATGAACTCTTCCCAGAAACAGGATTATGACCAGCTGAAAGAAGCCATACTGAAAAAGTATGAGATCAGCACTGAGACCTATCAGCTAAGGTTCCGTTCTCTAAATACCCCTATGCATGAGTCAGCCCAAGAACTCTACACTCGTATTAAAGATCTGTTTTCCAAGTAGGTCCAGTTAAAAAAAAACAAGAAAACGAAAACATTATGGAGGCTATAGTGCTTGAACAGTTTCTGCGAGTATTACATCCAGAGATGAGGAACTGGGTCTAGGAACGGAAACCAACCATGGCTTGGCAGGCTGCTAACCTGGTGGAGGCCTAAATTGCTGCAAGTCTGGGGGTTTGGGGGTGTGGTCAAGCTCTAAAAGCCAAGCTAAGATTCTGAAATCTACATACATTGAACCTACAACATCGGTTCCCCTACCTCAAACCATAGTCAAAAATGAAGTTGTATGTTTTAATTGTGGTGAGCCAGGGCATACTAGACCGCATTGCCCCTTGGGTTCCTCGCCACCGTTTGCATACTGTTTTGCCTGGGGGCTGCTAGAATTTTATAGTCTTATTTAATTAACACTGCATATAGGAATTTATAGTGTGTCTGATATTTGACCTGTGTTTTGACTTGCATAACCTTTTATGTTTTGCTTATAGTCAATATTTTCTTGTACAGCTGCTTTGTAACAATGAAAATTGTAAAAAGCGCTATATAAATAAAGCTGACTTGACTTGAAAAAACCTGAGACAGCTAGTATCTGTTATGTTCCACGGCTAGCACAGTATGAAACCCCTAAACATTCTTTAAACCTATCAGAAACCTTCTTCACCGCACACCAGGGGCCTCATTTATAAACGTTGCGTATGCACAAAAGAAGGCCTACTCTCTACGCAATAATTGGTATTTATAAAAAGTAAACTTGACGGGAAAATGTGCGGTCCTTCACTCAAGCGCTGTCCCAGGCGTACGCACAAAAACGGGTGAAATGAGAAATGGCGACACCGTCGACAGATGGAAGAAATGAAAACGTGAAAGTGTGTGAAACTGCAGACCGTTGTGTAAAAGAAATGGCAATACTGCCTCTCATAAATAACATGAAGACTTCACAAAGCAAGTCTTACAATTAACAGCCTACACGAACACCCGTTTGATCGATCTGCAGTGTAAAACAAACAAAATCAAACGAAAATTACAACAGAAATGCAAATTAACACATATTTGCAAAAAGAAAAGTGAAATATGTTCTGCAATAATCTTGGCATATTATGCAATTCATCCTCATAAATAATATGGTAAACAGAACGAAATAATGTACAAAACTGATTCCATCAATGTGTCCGTCTGGCGGAGCAGATATAGATGCAATTAGATAGACAGATAGATAGATCATTAGGGAGATATATAAATAGATAAATAGATAGATGTAGTAATTGTCCACTGGGTAAAGTTGTTTTCATAGTAAAAATTTCTTCATCAGCTTCGGTGTCCCCTTTCCCCCACCCGTGGCAGACACACACTGGCGATGGAGCGCTAGACGCTTTTTTGCCTCGACTTTGATGTCCGACCATTTCTTTTTTATTTCGGCCATGGTACGAGATTGTGAGGCTACAGCATTTACGGCGTCTGCAACCTTTTGCCACTCAAGTGCCTTTTTGGCATAAGTAATGCCCACACTGTACCCTCCAAACAAAACTTTTCTCCTCTTTTCCACCTCGCCAACGATAACTTCTACTTCACATTGAGTGAAGTTACGTTTTTTTATTTCCTCTCTGTGTTTGCCATGATTTCGCAATCGATGAATATTAACTTGTGGGCGTTTCACAGACTATTTATGGGCAACTATGGGATTGACATGAAGCCGCAAAAGCTGCGCTACATTAAGAATTTATTGTGATTTATTAAGGGAAAACTGCGTGCACGGTTTTATAAATCCGAATATTTCTGTGCGTACGCACGTCTTATGTTTCATCTGTACGCCACTTCTGACGCAAATCCAACGCAAAGTTTTATAAATGAGGCCCCTGAACTTGTCCCAGCTGATGTAATACTGCCACTCTTTACTTCGTCTACTTCTTTCATTCTTTACTGGTTTTACATTTTATGTGTGCTTGCTTAGTGTTTGTTATTTGTTAGTTAGTTGGTCAGCTTGTTTCCCCTTGAGGCTATTATTGATTCTGCTGCATCAGGTAAAGTGTATAAAATAGTTAATCACCATTAATTATACATATTTTACTTTGGTTAAATTCATAGTTTCCCGAAGAACACGACACAGTCTTCTTCCAAACGGAGGTCCAGACAATATGTTTTTTTTAAATAAACATGTATTTAAAAGATATGAACTTTTATCAGGCCATTTATTTTATATTTTGATATACATAGTAAGTATGTATGTATTGTAGGCTAGGGGAATGCCCTCTTAGTGATACTTCACCCAAAAAATTTAATTCGGTCATCATTTTCTCACCTCCGAGTTGTTCCAAATATGTATACATTTATTTGTTCTGATAAACAGAGGAAGACATTTGAAATAATGCTCATAACCAAACAGATCTCAACCCATTGACCCCCATATTAGTAAACATTTCTTTTTTTAAGAATGTAGGACAGTAAAAAGTTCTGGGGCACTTCTTCCACCTCAGAAATGTTGCCAAATTATGAAATATTCTATGTGTTGCTGACGTAGAAAAGCTTATTCCTGCATTTGTGACCTCAAGACTTGACTACTGTGATGCACTACGTAGTGGTTGTCCTGCATCATCAATAAACAAACTACACTTAGTTCAGAATGCAGCTGCCAGAGTTCTAACCAGGTCCAGAAAATACGATCACATAACCACAATATTATAAACCCTTCACTGGCCACCCATTAAGTATCGTATTGACTTTAAAGTTATTTTAATCACTTATAAAGCATTAAAAAGTGTAGCCCCTACCTACATAACAGAGCTTCTATCACACTACAACCCATCACACTCTCTAAGATCTCAAAATTAAGGACTTTTGATAACACCTAGAATAACTAAATTCACCAAGGGGGTCAAGTTGTCTCATATGTAGCACCTAAACTCTGGAATTGTTTTAAACAAGACTCAAGACTAAATTAACTTTAAACATAAAACATAAACTCCACTAGACTAGACTAACTAAACTAACACCACACAGGAACTCACCCAACAACCACAATGAACCAGCAAAAGACAGAAGACACAAGGGCATTAAATAAGAGACCAAATCAAGAGGGGATCAGGTGTAGGGCATGACTCAGTAACGAGGAAATGAGAGGATGGGAACAGAAACGAGACCGGCGAGAGCGTATGGCAAACCAAATCAACAATTGCCTCTCTCCACATTAAACATGGGGTTCTGTCATGATCCTGCCACTAGACGAAGAGAAACATGACATGATGTGGCAGAATCATGACAGGAATAGCCTTCCCGACACTATTCGAGGGTCAGGCACACTCAGACAATTTAAATCTAGATTAAAGACACCTTTTCAGCCAAGCATTTATTTAAGGCAAAATATGCTAAATAAAACACCTGGAGACTGCATTTATTAGATATTATTTACTAGAATAATTTAGCCACCAATAATTTATAAACACCATATACTGTGCGGTGTACCTTTTTTGTGTTGTTCAGTTTTTCTTATTTTACACTTAATGCAAAATATGCTAAATAAACCATCGCACCAACAATGCACATTATTCCAAATATCTGTCTCTGTGTTCATCAGAACAAAGAAATGTACATACATTTGGAACAACTCGAAGGTGAGTAAATGATGACAGAGTTAACATTTTTGGGTGAAGTATCCCTTTAATGGAAGTCTGATAATTAATAAATAAAAACACAACTAACAACACACACACAAACAAAAAATATAATGTAATAATTAAAATGCTCTCATCATAAACAGAAAACAAGTTTACTTACTAAAATAGCCTTTCATACCAGAACTACTTCTATCTTTAAATAATTTCCCAATTAGACAAAAATATTCTGTGAGAATGTAACAACAATATCTTATATCAATAATATCAATATTGACTGAATAATTACATTTTAAAGATTGAAAATCAAGCGTATTTGGCACACGATAAAGATATCAGAGGATATAGCTGCAAAATATCAATTGACCGGCCCGCAGTCAGCCAATTAAGGATGACTGCACTATAGTATACTTTAATATTTACTATAGTAGGGTTCAAATATACAATAGTACACAATCATTTTACTGCAGTTTACTGTAGTAAATACTATAGTATACAGAATGTTTATGGACAAATGTATTTACTACTGTATAGTAAAGCATTGAATATACAGAACTTAAAAATTACGAAGGAAAAACGAATTTGATTAAAACAAAATATGATATGGCCCTAACGTATCCATTTGTGTAACGTTAATGTTCTTTTAAAGTTACCTGTCTATATATAGTATGAGCCTGCCAAATCACAGAGATGTCGATTCGCACAGGACTAATATCATCACAGGATCTCAGTGTTTGTCAAAATAAGGTAGGTCATTTGCGAGGGAATTTTTACTTTACAAATTACAAACCTGGCACGGGATTAACATCACAGACCACTGCTGCAATTATTACAAATTACTAGAGGTCCCCAGGTAATACTAATACGAATGGGGCTTATAATCATTAATGTACAATAAAAACCTTCAAGGTGACAAAGACCTGTTCAAGCTTTATTTTGCAATATATTATCTGTAGTCATTTTGTTAAAATGTGCATACCTGCTGAAGTCATCACACACCCCGTAGCCAGTTCTCTTCCCTTGAACCCACTGACCCACAAACACACTACTAGAGGAAGGAGAGGCCATCTTTCCACTGCGTAACATGCCGTGACCGTGACGCAAGTTCTCTCTGAACGAGCCCTCGTACACCTCACCTGAAGCATACCTGCAGAGACAGACGGCTTAAACCATGGTCCCTTTTTAACGGCTAATGGTCTAATGTAAAACACATTCAAATGATTAATACCAGTAGGTGCCAAAGCCATTCATTTTCCCCTCCTTCCAGTGACCCTGGTAACGCTCAAACTTGTTGAAAGTGCTGTTGGGCATCATATAATCTCCAAATCTACAGACAGAGAACAAAACAAAAGTATGATAAAGGAAACTGCCTAAGCATGTCCATCATACAATAAATGTGCACTGACCCGTCCTCCAGTCCGTTCTTAAATGTGCCAAAGTAAACTGTCCCATCTGGCCACTTTACAATTCCTCTATTGGAGAACAGGAAGCAGGAGGAGATTAATGTGACCAACAGAGAGTAAAAAGATACTATACTGTATAGATACAGTGCCCTCCACAATTATTGGCACCCCGTTTAAGATGTGATCGTGGACTTCTAAAAATTCTCCTTTTTTTTAAACAACATAGAACCCAAATGCAAAAAAATATAAAAATCCAACCTTTCCTTTGAGTACATTCAATTCAATTTTATTTATATAGCGCTTTTCACAATTTGCATTGTTCCAAAGCTCTCTACATTACTTTGGTGGTAAAAAAAATCACACATTTAGAAAAAAATTTAACTTTAAATCATGTGTCCCACAATTATTGGCACCCCTAACAATTCCGCTGAAAAATCTTATTGTTTTTTTTTTAATCGATTTTTCTGTAGTTGCTAAAGTTGGTCAGTGTTTCTAGGAACTTTTAATGAGTAATTCATGACTTCCTGTTTCCCTGGGGTATAAATATGACGTGACACAGAGGCCTAATTCTCTTACCCATTTGTCAACATGGCAAAGACAAGAGAACACACCATTCAAGTAAGGCAGATGTGTGTCGACCTTCATAAGTCAGGCAATGGCTACAAGAAAATAGCCACTCGCCTTAACTTGCCCGTATCTACAGTCAGAGGAATCATTAAGAAGTTTAAAACAACTGGAACAGTGACAAACAAGGCTGGAAGAGGTCCCAAGTTTATCTTGCCACAACGCACAGTGAGGAAAAAGTCCTAAACTCACTGTCACAGAATTGCATCAAAGAGTGGCATCTTGGGGTCACAAAGTCTCCAAAACAACCAGCAGACGCTCTCTACATGCCAACAAGCTGTTTGGGAGGCATGCAAGGAAAAGCCTTTTCTCACTAACACTCACAAACGTAAACGTCTGGAGTTTGCTAAGCGGCACCGGGACTTCAACTGGGATCGTGTGCTTTGGTCAGATGAGACTAAGATTGAGCTTTTTGGCAACAAACACTCTAAGTGGGTCTGGCGTAAAACAAAAGATGAGTATGCCGAAAAGCACCTCATGCCCACCGTGAAGTATGGTGGAGGATCTGTGATGCTGTGGGCCTGTTTCTCTTCCAAAGGCCCTGGGAACCTTGTTAGGGTGCATGGCACTATGAACGCTTTGAATTACCAGGACATTTTAAATAAAAACCTGATGGCCTCTGCCAGAAAGCTGAAGATGGGTCGTCATTGGGTCTTTCAGCAGGATAATGATCCAAAACATGTGGCAAAATCTACACTAAAATGGTTCAGCAGTCAGAAACTCAAGGTCCTCCCATGGCCATCTCAGTCCCCAGACCTCAACCCAATCGAAAACCTGTGGGGCGAGCTAAAGAGGACAGTCCATAAGAGAGGACCTGGATGATCTAGAAAGATTGTGCAAAGAAGAATGGTCAAAGATCCCTCTCTCTGTGTTCTCCAATCTTGTGAAATGTTATAGGAGGAGATTAAGTGCTGTCTTGTTGGCAAAAGAGGGTTGTACAAAGTATTAACATCAGGGGTGCCAATAATTGTGGGACACATGATTTCAAGTTTTTATTTTTTCTAAATGTGTGAGTTTTTTTAACCACCAAAGTAATGTACTCAAATGAAAGGTTGGAATTTTATCTTTTTTTGCATTTGGGTTCTATGTTGTTTAAAAAAAAAAGGAGAATTTTTAGAAGTCCATGATCACATCTTAAACAGGGGTGCCAATAATTGTGGAGGGCACTGTATGTATATATATATATATATATATATATATACAGTCATTGCCAAAATTGTTGGCACCCCTGAAATTTTTCCATAAAATCAGGTATTTCTCACAGAAAAGTAATGCATTAACACATGTTTTGCTATACACGTTTATTCCCTTTGTGTGTATTGGAACAAAACAAAAAAAAGGAGGGGGGAAAAGCTAATTTGACAATGTCACACAAAACTCCAAAATGACATGGACAAAATGATTGGCACAATTTCAAATTTGTGGATAAATAAGACTGTTTCAAGCATGTGATGCTCCTTTAAACTCACCTGGGGGAAGTAACAGGAGTGGATAATATAAAAATCACACCTGAAAGCAAATAAAAAGGAGAGAAGAGAAAATCCTTCTGGGAAAACGTCTAGTGGACAGATGAGACCAAGATAGAGCTTTTTGGTAAAGCACATAATTCTACTGTTTACAGAAAACGGATAAGGCCTACAAAGAAAAGAACACAGTACCTACAGTCAAATATGGTGGAGGTTCAAAGATGTTTTGAGATTGTTTTGCTGCCTCTGGCACTGGGTGCGTTGACTGTGTGCAAGGCATAATGAAATCTGAGGATTACCAAAGGATTTTGGGTCACAATGTAGGGCCCAGTGTCAGAAAGCTGGGTTTTCGTCCGAGATCGGGGGTCATCAGGCATGACAATAACCCCAAACATACTTCGAAAACCACCCAGAAACGGATGGAAACAAAATGCTGGAGAGTTTTGAAGTGGCCAGCAATGAGTCCAGATCTAAATCCCATTGAACACCTGTGGAGAGATCTTAAAAATGCTGTTGGGAAAAGGCACCCTTCCAATATGAGAGACCTGGAGCAGTTGCAAAGGAAGAGTGGTCCAAAATTCTGGGTGAGAGGTGCAAGATGTTTTTTTATGGTTATAGGAAGTGATTGATTTCAGTCATTTCTTCCAAAGGGTGTGCAACAAAATATTAAGTTAAGGTTGCCAATAATTTTGTCCAGGCCATTTTTTGAGTTTTGTGTGACATTGTCAAATTAGCCTTTTTCCCTCCTTTTTTTTGTTTTGTTCCAATACACATAAAGGGAATAAACATGTGTATAGCAAAACATGTGTTAATGCAATACTTTTCTGTGAGAAATACTTGATTTTCTGAAAAAATGTCAGATGTGCCAACAATTTTGGCCATGACTGTATATATTAAAGGGACAGTTCACCCAAAAATGAAAATTCTGTCATATTTTCCTCACACTCATGTCATTCCAAAGCTGTTTGACTTACTTTCTTCTGCAGAACACAAAATAAGATATTTTGAAGAATGCTGGAAACCACTGGTTGCTTTTCAAAAAGCCAACCGAAAAAGCAAAACGCGTTCTGTATGATCGCCCACTTAAGGATGACAGAATTCTTTTTTGGGGGGGAACTATCCCTTAATGATACAGTACAATCAATTAAGTAGTAAACACTCACTTTCCATGGGGTTTGCCTGACAGCCAGCGGCCATCATATGAGGCATCTTTGAGTCGTCCCTCTTTGATGAAACTGTAGGATGCAGTGCGCGACACAGGAGGTTGACCTGTCTGGCTTCCTCTGGAAACACAAGTCTTTCCGTTCAGTCCCGCGGTAAGCACATCATCAGTGGCCTTGTTAATGGCTCTGAGCCACATTCCCTAAAAAACGGAAGAGCCAAAACATATGAACTGACCTTGACCAACAACCCAATCAGATTCAGCATCAGATCACGAGTGTAATACCTTTTCCACAGGAGATGATGCCAGAACAACAAAGCTATCTTCAGGAGTGGTCATTTTAAGGCCAAGACTAGAAATGACAGATCAACATATACCTTCACAATTTATTAGCAAGCACACCAGTACTACATCCTGAACTACAGCTTCTTTATTTTAAAATAAGCTTTGGTTCTATTGAAATGCTCAAATAAAAAATTTATGCTTAGCAGATTTTTGGATGAGTAACTTACATGCCTTCCCTTTCTTCAGAGATGGGCTCCACCCAAAGTGTAGCCAGTGGATAAACAAAGTGAGATGAGAACTGCAAAATAAGTTTAGTAAGTTAACTAAACAAATCACTCCCTTATCTACATTTTGACAGGAATAACAGGATGTACCAATGTACCATGAGAACTTAGCCGGTCATCCTAAACATTCAAAAACATACAAAAGATACTCTTTGATAGAAAAACTCGTTATTTAGTGTTTTTTAGTAAATTCCAACTATATCATAATTAAGGCATAGATAAAATGTTACATAAATAAATTTTAAGGTTAACTTTAAATTTGGACAGTTCACAATGTTTTAATGATATAGGCGGAATCGCCAGCCGATCTACGATAAAAGTCAGACTTTAAAAATAGTTGTGTTTGTATGAGCTTGTTGGACACCGTTGTGTACCGGGTTGCTGCTTTTGACACAGCGCTGTTGAATATTTAATAACTTTAATAAATATAAACCGGGACGGGTGGTCACACAATATCAAACAATAACTTGTATTAAGGCAGAATAAGGCCCAATATAGTTTTGCATGGCTAAGCATGAACGCAGTTAATCTGATCATCTTCTATCATTAACACATGAACCTTTATTAATGCAAAATGCAGTTTGCATCTCTTAAGCCATGTCTTGGACTGCAATGTGTTTTTAAAACTTAAACACACAATACTTACAAACTTCTTTGATGGAATAGTACCCTGAATAAAAACAATAAAAATGACATGAATAAACACAAAATGCCTCAAATAAAATTATAGAGTGGCAAGATTTTGTGGTTGGAAACTGTATCAACCTGTACATGAACCAGTACATCATTGAAGAGGATAAACCAGCTGGCAGAAAATCTTCCAGCGTTCTGTAGCGTCAGACCTTTGTTGCTGCTCTCGCAAATCAGGCGACGAGAAGGCTTGCACAGGGATTCCTGAGAAAACAATTCACACAGAAAAAAGAGAAAGAGATGTGAAACTTCTGTGGTCGTATCTTTCACCATTGGTCTTGCAGCATGATAAGCAATTCAAGTACATTAAGGGAAATAGCAAGTGGGTCAACTTCACCACAGTATGCAGTGGAAGCACACACATTTTTCAAGAACTGTTTAACAACAAATGTGGGTGTAACGGACAACTGTAAGATTTCGAATTGTACTTTACAGATTTTTATTTTTATTTGACTAGAATTGCTATATGTAGAAACATTTTCCACATATTGTATGTGATTAAAACATGAGGTCATATCTGTCAACATACCGTATTCTTTCCTCTAAAGTTTGTCCAGAAATTAAAAGTGCTCTCTGCGTCTTTTCTCTGCTTGCTTAGTAGACGAGCTAAAGCTTCATATTTGGAGCAGCAATCTTGAATCCACTGGTATTCCTCAGTTCTCTAAATATTAACATTTTGTTACACAGTTTCTTACAACTTTCTTTCCATTAAAGAGCATACAGAACAAATGATCATTTTTACCACATCAAAGCAGTTGGCCAGTTTGAGAAGTATTCTGTTATAGCCGTGAAGGTGCTGCAGGGGCGAATAAAACAAAGTGACTAACAGCTCACAGGGTGAGAGGTTTTTCTCCATGGTCTCCACCACTGTGAGTATCAATTCCAGTTTCTTTCCAAAGCATTCTCTGAAACAACAATCACAAATAAGACATCACAAATCTTATATAAACTAATTATGTATAGATGTAGATGAGTACTGTATGATTCATGCAAAACAACCCACTGTGACGGTTTCAGCAATAACTGGAATCCTCCCATCACTAGAAAGTTTCCTACTGGATCACTGTACCTGATAATACACAACTTTATCAGAGCTATAAAAAATAATGTAAAATAAAAATGAAAATCTAAAAATGCTAAAGATCCATTAAATGCTGAATCTCCAATCATGAATCTTGCTGTTTTCACTTAATATGTAAACAGTATACTTGCTCTTTATAGGTGTCTATGAAAACATATGTGTTCTTGATTAACGCCAGTGTTTTGATCACTTTTCCACGCTGCAGGAAGTTGGTCAGCGACGTCGAGTTCTGTCCTGTCAGATGGCAAAGCTTGCTGAAGCTACCAGCCACCTCCTGAAACAGCAACATGGAGGACTGACCGAGACACGAGGCCAAGTTCGCTACAGGATAACAGGACAGAAAAACCACACTCCACTATAAAACATACTTAACTTTCCAACACAGTAATAAAATGTCAAAATGGAGACATATATACATCTCACAAGTGATGTGATATAACAGCTGAGATCACTATTAAATCAATGTGTTTGTTACATACCCCAACCTAGAAGAGGAGCCAATATTTGACTTTTTACTTTACTAAGAGTGCAGTAGAACTTCCTCTCTGCTGAAGCCAGTTCATGAACTGTGGCTATGAAACCCATAGCGTTCTGATCAGCCAAAGCCAAACAACTCAGTCCTCCACTGAACACTTGGCTTACATAGCCAATCTTAACAAAGAACACAGATAAGAATAAGAGTGGGTTAAACCAAAGATATTTCATCGTATAGCAATGTAACTTTAACTCATAATATGTAGGTCAAATTTCCAATTTATTAAATATTTCTCTCATTTCAAAATAAAAATTATTCTACACAAACCTCCCTACAGAAAGGAAGAAGGGTGGGCATCTGGGTATATGTGTCAGAAAAAGGATGAGAGCTCTCAGCATTCCACATGACCTGCTCTCCAGTGTAGTACAGTATGGGCTGGTAACAGTCTCCATCAGCCAGCAGCAAAGTGTGGGTGTGCCCCGCTGCCATGTCCCATACACGGATTCCATCAGAAACCTACCATCATTCACACAGATAAACTCACCGATCTGAGAATTTATTTCCTAACAGGACAGTTTATAAAAAAGATGACAGTTTAACCTATTAGGCAAAGGTTTACTTTAGTAAGATTAGGAACTGTGTTTGGAGTGTTCATTCGACCTAGTTGTCCAAACTTGTCACTTCCCCATGAATAAACCTGTGTGACAGCGGGAGAAACAAACAAAACATAAAAAAAATTGGCAGACACGTTTTATGTTCTGATTTAGAAATACTGTTGACTCTGGATCAAATGCTGTTGTACGGTTCTAAAGGCTAAAACTCTTTATTGATGAAATCTTTGGTCACAGCTGTGATTCAAAAGCAGACATCCATACCTGACACTGTGCAGTCAGAGCCAGAGAGTGATTCTCTCCAGCAGTTATCTTCACAACTTCCTTTTTACTTAAGCTTTTTATGCACAGAGGCTGTAACCTGTGGGAGGAAAACAACACAAATGCTTCCAGCTGTGCATTGCGTTCAAGGACCCCAACAGTTAAACATAAATCAAGGCCTTGTGACTATACAGTCTCTATTGTACCTGGGCAAATGGTCTCCATGACCTAATTGTCCTTCCTGGCCACGTCCCCAACTCCAAACTTCTGTGTAGAGGGACGGGAGGAAATTGTTATGCTCTGAAGTTGCCCTGGTGTCCGCTACAGTTCTTGCATAGATGATCTGATGACTGTCAGAAGGTGCCACTAAAATTCAATTAATGACAGATCAGTCAAGGATCTAGTAACAGTCATTTGGTCAATATTTTTATGCTTGTGATGTGCTGGAGTTTATACTTGGGGTAACTCTACACTCTTAAAATTTGATACGATACACAATACTGATTCACAATTTGATAATTGTAAAAAAAACTAATTATCAATTATCAAAGAGTTTTTTAAAATGGATCACATAATCACACTACTATCGAATGATGTTAAATAAACTTAAATAACATTTCTGAAATAAAAAGATTGAGAAATAAAACTGAATTTGAACATCCGATAAAAATTTGCAAGCTTTGTTGGCACCAGTAGCTCTGTGGTTAAGCGCGCAGACAGGCTTATGCCGACCGAGTTTGATTCCCTTCTCAAATGTCCTTTGCCAAACTAGCTCCCCACCTGTCAGCTCTATACTGTCATGTTGAAATGTAAGGTGTAAAACCCCTAAAAATATATATTTAAAAAAATCGAGTTTTGAGGTTATAATACCTGGATAGAGGATGCTGGGTAAAGAGCTTCTGTGATCATGTGCACCGCTATCCTCTACAAAGATGTCATTCAGACTTATACTCTTCTTGCTTTGGAGAGTATCAGTTGGACACAAATCCAATCCAGCTGCCTCTCCACCCTCCTTGCAGGACTCAAACAAACATCCATTGCTGATCACGAGGTCACTGATGCAAACCCCTCCATCAACACTGGAGTCCTGTGAAAAATCGTTATAACTAGAATCCCCCACTGGTAATAAATGAGAGAGTTTAACTTGATTTGCCGCAGGTGTAACATCATCAGTTGGTAGCATTATACTCTCATCACCAAGGTCAGATCTAAAAGGGCGTGTGAGTGACGTCTGACGGCTCGGACCACGTGATCCTCCCAACGAAGCAGCTTCAGCCTGCTCTGCGAGAGTCTGGTCTGATATTCTTTTGAGGTAGTCTTTAAGAGCTTGTTCATCTGGGTATGCAGTGTTTTTGCTTTTTGCTCGCCGCAGAGGAACTCGCCTGATCTCAGTTACACCAACAGGATTCTCAGAGCTTACATAAACGTTTTCTGGCAACAGGGATTCTTGGCAGTCAGACGTCGAGAGCTTGGTTTGCAGCATCTGAGCTGAAAAACTCGGTCCTGAACCTTGTTTAGAATCAGCCAGTTCCACCCCGAGCGGACAGTAATGATCATCCGAAATAATAACATGATCATCTTTGTCGGTCATAGTGTACAAGGTCTGTTTGCACTGCCCACATCTATCCTGGAATTGATGACAGGCCTCCGGAGATGGAAGAAACTGAACCAAAGCAAGACTATGAAAGCCCCCGCAAGCTATCTGAACTACATGTCTTCCCACTAGATGCTCCACCTTCTGGGGTTTCCATACAGGGAACACGTTTGTGACCAGTCCCAGCTGGCAGCCGCTACCCCAGGCCCAGACCTCGTGCTTTCCAGACAGGGCAAGGGTGTGCTGTGCCCCGCAAGCCACATTCTGGATTTGGACCAGTTGAGGAGGATGGGACTCATCATCCACCATGCTAAGAGGAGTGGGATAGGGTAGGTGGTCCGTTCCAGAGATGCCACACTGACCGTAGGAGTTTTCCCCCCACATGTGAACGAGGCCATTTTCAGTTATGGCAGAACAGTGATAGCTGCCAGCAGATACAGATATCACATGCTGACCACCAAGGGAGCTCTCTAAAACAGGGCTGACAGGCTGACAACTCACTCGTTTCCACGGCTGTTCACCAAAACTGTAAACACATCCATCTGAGAGAAAAAGATGCTTCACAATTAGCCAAATATTATAGAGGTCATAAGAGAAAGCAAATTTTGAAACCACTGAAAAATTTCTTCAAATATTTTCTTTTGTGTTTCACAGAAGAAAGAGTCATACTAGTTTTGAAAGACCTGAGTGAATAAATGATGACAGATTTTATTTTATTTTAACTATCCTTTTAAGTGGATGGACAGAACATAATTGAAGATGTGGTGATGCAGAAATGACAGACTTTCACGACTCTATATTTAGCAATGTTTATCTGTAATTGTTGACATAAACTTACAACCACAGACCAGACTTCAATACCTGCCTTCTGTCAGTAGAAGTCCATGAAATGCCCCCAGCGCAGCATGAAGCACAGGTCTGGATAAACCTAGTCTCTCAGAAGTAACACTGCTGGAATACCCCTGCCATCTATAGAGCACACCCTTCTCTCTAGAGCCCTCATCTTCTCCAGAGCTGAAGAAAAACACATAAAATGATAACTATGCTGGATTTATTTAGCAAAGAATTATGTTATAAATATGTTGGTGAATAGATATTTGCTGTGATTTAAAGCCATTCAGCGTCAATGACCATGCAACATCTTTGTAAGAATAATTGCGGCGCTGCGCAGACCTATTACTGTATGACATCAAATTACCTTAGCACTGCTATAAACAGCTCTCGCGAAACTTGATGTCATACGCTAACTGGTCTGCGCAGCACTGCATAAAATCGAATTTATGTTTTGGGTAAATAATGATGATTCAATTTAGTGAACTACTGCTTTAAATTAAACACGTTTACAAAAGAATGAGACATCATGTTATGTTTATATTCGATCACGTATTTTATCTAGGACTGCGCACCTGCTCTGTTCCTCCATTAGCATGATTTAACTGTTAATCCATGTCCAAATGACAATGTGACAGCCGCAACAAGCATCTGCAATAAATCAAATAATTTAAACAAACTTAACCAGCGATAACATCCGCCGCCTTCACAAATCTGCATTAAAAAACTAAGCAGGGGACCGTCTATACAAAAAGCATGTCACTCCTAAAACCACCCAACAGAGTAAACAGAAAGTAAATAGATCGAATGAGTAAGTCGATTCATTTACGGTGATTACAAAACGTTGCGGGATATTACTATTCGTTAAATGTGTGTGATTCTGCGGTCACTTACAGAAGGCGCTGTCTGATCGTGATAGCCGTAAATATTTTGACAGCAGCAGAATCGCACTGATTTTCCTCAACTTTGTGAAGTTTGTTGCAGGGTCTATGGACAGCCACGAAGGCCAAAATTAGAAATACGGAACGCGTGTTACATGTAGAATTTAGGCAGAATTTTGAATTTACATTAAATTGTTTCAAAGCAATGAATGGTAAGTATACAATTATTACAATAGAATTATTATTGGTGATCAGATTAGCTTGAGATCAGATGAGTTAGCTCTCTATCATCTAACAATATCTTATAGAATGTAAACAATGTTATCATTATTAGCCCTGTGCGAATAGCTTTCAGCAGGTACCTGCATTTGTTTTAGTTTAGACTACACCGACAAAACAGCATGTCTTTCGGCAAACAAATTATGAATTTTATGATTTTATGTCAGAAATTATGAATACCTTCACAAACAATACAAATAAAGTGTAAGGGAAAGCATGGCTATACATGTCTATCTTTCTATTTTGCACACACAATGTATCTTATTTTAATATTTCACTTTAAAAAAAAAGCTTTGACCCAGACTGCGAGTTTTACAATCAATATTGGGATACAGGTAATCTGCCAGAAATAATGTGACATTTGGGCGTTTACATGGGGACTTTTCGGTGCAAAATTGAACCTAAACATATGTGTATATGGAAGCCCATTTCCTCCATGTGATAAAAACAAATCAGGCTCTAAAAAGTATTGAAAGTCATAACTATCAGATTGAAAATCCTAATTATGAGATTAAAAAAATCTAAAATATGACGATGAAATTATGATGTAACATGCGCAGTGCAGGCAAGACACATAATTCAGTTTAAATATAAATAACTTTAAATAGGCTAATAAGCAACCTGATTCATTTGTTTTGAACTGATCCAAAGTCCCATTTTAGAAGCCTCATCAAAATAAAATCTAAAATACAACAAATTGACAGGCCACATATTTGAATAATAGTACTCCTAACTTTATCTAGGAATTATGTTTAAAAGCATCCAGAATAAATGAAACTATATGCAGGATTAAAGCATATACAGTATCTAGCAAGTAGCCACCAAAATTGTACTCTTGTCTTGGCATTATAGTGCAGTTTCTTGAAATTTCACCTTATAGGAAGATTTTTGGTAGAAATGTAATCTATGGGCATTTCTTGGCTGCTTTTTTATTTGGTTCATAATTTTTGTCGTCTGAATAATATAAATATATATGTTAGCACTATTATAATTATTATTATATTTTTGTCTACAAATGTAATTTCAAACATTTAAACGTACATCCAGATTAAAAGATTTTAAGATCACGAGAAACATTTCAGTCAAGCGTTTTAGAACTTTTAAACGGCAGTGTATATTTTGCTGTCCAGAATCATACATAAAAGATTATGCATTTAAGAGATTCACAAATCTATGGTATTACTACTACTGTATGTTTCACAATGGAAACCACGCAGAAACACTCTTGAATACAATTATTTGACTGGCCTCCATGGGTTCTGGTTTAAAGCACCCTATCTAAAATTCCCCTACAGTACAATCTTATTGACTCTTGTGTTAGCTTTTAGGGATTGGTCACTGCAGAGTCATTTTACCTTATATATTTCTATGATATATACACATATTGAAACAAATACAAACAGAAACATGCATTACATTAGTGCATGGAAAGCTAAAAAATGCAAAAATATCTCCTTACAGTTTCAAGGGATGGTGTGATGCATACCCTTCGCAGACTGAATCCATCTGGTGTTCATCTTCGCCAGCGACACAGGTTTGTCCGAAGAGGATACTTTACAGCAGGATCAAACCAAGTGTGGCATGTTGATGGATATGATAAGCTCAAACCCTTTGGTATTGCAATCAGTGGATATATCGATGGATTTTCAAGAAAAGTGATGTGGCTCTGCAGTGGCAGCTCTAATAATGACCCAGGAATAATTGCTCAATATTATGTGCAGTGTGTCTCCGACTTTGGGCTTCCAGCATGTCTTTGCACAGACTGTGGAACAGAAAATGGCACTATGGCAGCCATTCACTGTGCATAAAGCAGAGCATACAGATGACTTTGAAGGAGCTCAGAGTCACATGCATGGCACCTTGTTACGTTCCAGGGGGATTTGTGTATGTCTCTCTTTGTCGCTGTTGTGTTTGTTTTCATTCATTCCCACAGGTCGTGATCATTGGCTGGTCCGCAGTACGTGACGTCACTACTTTACGCATCGGAGCGGACGTTCCACCAATCCGCTGACGTTCCGTCGGGTTTAAAAGGCTCATTCACAAGAATTGCATCAGCTCGCCAGATTTCAGCCAATTCGCGGGTAGCGAGCCGGTCCTTTTGGTGGCATGAACACGTTGTTGTTGTTGTTGTTGTTGTTGTTGCTGCTGCTCCTCCTGTGTTCATGGCTTTGTGAGACGTCTGTCATTTCTGAGTAACGCTCAATCGGGTTTGTTAAACTTTGTGATACATTTGTTTCTACGTGTAATCGATCTTTGTTAGACTGAACGTCCCTAGCATTAAGGCAGTTACTTGTGATTGCAGGGCTGTTTATAATGGATGCCGGATCTTATAAATGTAACCTGCGGTACACAGTACATTCATGTTAGTTAGTCGAAGAGTGATCGCCCGATATGTCTGTTTTTTTTGTTAGAGCAGTTTATGTATGGCGACGGATTCGCTGAAGACTTCGGGGTTTCTTTCTACATTTTTGTTTGATAGTGAGATAGTTTGGAAGGAAATTAGATATGGTAATTATGTTTTGATTATTTCATTGATTTGGGCGATCCTCTTGTATTTGATTCTATTCTTATTTTTTTTCCTCTTTACCTTATTTGTTACTTATTAGGTGTCCTGGAAATTCACAAATTAAACGTCTTGAAACATAGAGATTTCTGGTTGTTTCTTCTACCCGCACACATGTCAATCATACCTCACGTAAATGTTGCGTTCTCGTCCCGCTTACATATTTAAACACGTAACATTTGGTGGTGGCAGCGGTGGGATATTCCTTTAATGGGATATCTTATTTTCCTGGGATGAGGCTTGTGAGTACTGTTGCTTGTGTGCGGGTGGAGCAGAGTGAAAAGAGGTATTGCTGTTATGAAAGGGAGTGCAGGTTGTGGCTGTAGGAAAGAGTATTAAGTTATTCTGCAGTTTACTATTTGTGGTGGTAAGTTTAATTAGAATGGCTGATTTTGATCTGGTTAGTTTTTCGAGTGCACCAACTGTCGAACAACTGGATAGGTGTAGGAAGGATGATTTATTGAGCATTGCTGAACACTATCAAATTTGAGTTTCTAGACAGCAGCTTAAGCGTGACATTAGAAATGTTCTAGTACAGGAGTTGAGGACGTTAGGTGTGTTGGAACTGGCTGGTAGATCGGAGGAGGATCCTCTGAGCTCTGAAATCTGCCATGTGGGTGAGGAGGATGCGAGTGAGACTGGTGAGGTGGAGGGTACCGAAGCCAAAGCAGTCTTGCCGCCCTTCGAAGCTTTCTCTTCGGCTCTGACTGGGTCGGGAGATCAGTCGCGTATCCGCGTACGTTTGGCAAGAGTCCAACGGGAAGAGCGCGAGAGGGCAGAGGATCGTAGAGCTCAGTTAGATCTGCAACTTCAAGTTCGCCGTCTGGAAATAGAGGCGGACACACGATGTTAAAATCCTTCAGCAGAGCGAAGACATCTCAGATCATTATCTGGTATCATGCTTGCTTCAATACCCAATGGTGGCAAATCAAACTCCAAGTTACAAATATTGTAGAACAATAACTTCGACTACAAAAGGTGCGTTTCTTGATAATTTGCGTGAATTGTCTCAAATCTTTGGTAGGGGTGATAACGTTGAAGATTTTGTCTTTTCCATTTAAAAAATTTATTCCCCCTTCTCGGGGACACTGGAGATATTTGGTCCTTGGGGCTAAAAAAAAATAAAAAAAAAAAAACAACAACGGGGGAAAAAAAAAAACACACGGGAAAAAAAGGCACGAAAAATGGAGCGCAACTTTAAGAAGACTAAATTAGAGGTATTTCGTACTGCCTGGAAGGATAGTACAAAAAAATACAGGAAAGCCCTAAAAACGTCTCGATCCGCCTACATTTCATCATTAATAGAAGAAAACCAAAATAACCCTAGGTTTTTATTTGATACAGTGGCTAAATTAACCAAAAATAAATCGTCAGCGACTTCTGATGCTGTATACCAGCATAGCAGTGATGATTTTATGAACTATTTCACAAATAAAATCCAAGATATTCGAGAGAAAATTATAACTATGCAACCAGATGAGAAACCCGCTGAACAAACGACTTACTACAGCACCCCTAAGGAGAAATTATGTTTATTTTCTACTATAGATCACGATGAACTATCGAAAATCATTAGATCATCTAAATCGACTACATGCATGCTAGACCCTATACCTACAAATCTTCTGAAAGAGATGCTCCCAGAAATTATAGATCCTCTACTTAGCATTATTAACTCATCTCTGACATTAGGACATGTGCCTAAAGCATATAAGGTGGCTGTTATAAGGCCCCTTGTCAAAAAACCCCATCTGGACCCTGGAGAACTAGTTAACTATAGACCTATTTCGAATCTACCTTTCTTATCTAAAGTTCTGGAAAAAGTAGTCTCAACTCAAATATGTTCCTTCCTCCAAAGGAATGAGATTAATGAAGATTTCCAGTCTGGATTTAGAGCACATCACAGTACAGAGACTGCTCTGATTAGAGTTACAAATGATCTGTTTATGGCGTCCGACCGAGGTTGTATCTCCTTATTGGTGCTGCTAGATCTTAGTGCTGCATTCGACACCATTGACCACAGCATGCTCCTACATAGACTTGAAAATGATGTCGGTATTAAGGAAATAGCTTTGAAATGGCTTAGATCTTATTTATGCGACCGTTTCCAATATGTAAAAATAAACAATGAGGTATCACGCAAATCGCAAGTCCAGTACGGTGTACCACAGGGCTCAGTACTAGGGCCTATGCTCTTCGCATTATACATGTTACCCCTAGGAGATATAATAAAGCGACACGGAATAAGCTTTCACTGCTATGCTGATGATACGCAACTTTATATTTCCTCGAAGCCTCACGAAACACAGCAATTCCATCGAATAGTGGAATGCATTGTCGATATAAAAAAGTGGATGAGTAGCAATTTTTTATTACTGAACTCGGACAAAACTGAAGTGTTACTTATCGGACCGAAAACCGCCCTACGTAACAACCAAGAATACTGCTTAACTATTGATGGATGTTCCATAAAACCCTCATCTTCAGCTAAGAGTCTTGGCTTTATATTCGATAGTACTCTGTCATTTGAGAACCAGGTCGCCAACACCTGTAAGATTGCGTTTTTCCATCTTAAAAATATATCTAAATTACGTCATATGCTGTCACCATCAGATGCAGAGAAGCTTATACATGCCTTTATGACATCAAGACTAGATTACTGTAATGCACTATTAGGTGGTTGCCCTGCAGGCCTATTACAAAAACTCCAACTGGTCCAAAATGCGGCAGCTCGAGTTCTTACACGTACAAAAAAGTATGAGCATATTAGCCCGGTTCTGTCAACCTTGCACTGGTTACCTATAAAGCATCGCATAAATTTTAAAATCTTGCTTATTACCTATAAAGCCTTGCATGGTTTAGCTCCTCACTACTTGAGAGAACTTCTTACGTATTATAGTCCATCACGTGCACTACGCTCTCAGGCGTCAGGTCAGTTGGTAATACCTAGAATTTCTAAATCAAGTGCAGGCGGCAGATCCTTTTCCTATCTAGCGCCTAAACTTTGGAACAGTCTTCCCTGCAATGTCCGGGAGGCGGACACACTCTGTCAGTTTAAATCTAGACTAAAGACGCATCTTTTTAATCTTGCATACACTAGATTATCATAATATATGTATTTCAAAGATCTAGGCTGCACTAGTTAGATCAACCGGAACCAGGGACACTTCCAATAACAACTGATGCATTTGTTGCATCAAAGAGTGCAGAACAGTACTCTACTCTCAGCCAGTCTTGTCTCATTGTTCCAAGGTTACAAGAGCGGAGAGGGCAGGGCGCAATCCATTCCTAGACCTGACAAATGCTGGACGAAGGAAGTGACGTCCCTACAAAACTTCAGCCACTATTAGATTATTAATGATAATTTTAAATCTGATTTTTTTATTTTCGCCTTGTTGTGCAAGCACTGTTGAGCTTGTGCAGAGGCTGCAGTTTTTGCCAGAGGGGAACTGGAATCCCCTGGTTAGGCCTGGTTTCCCTCCGAGGTTTTTTTCTCCTCCAATGGAGTTTTGGGTTCCTCGCCACCGTTTGCATACTGTTTTTGCACTGTTTTGCCTGGCCGGGGGGGCTGCTAGAATTTGGTAGTCTTATTTAATTAACACTGCATATAGGAATTTATTGTGTGTCTGATATTTGACCTGTGTTTTGAATTCCATAACCTTTTATGTTTTACTTAGTCATTTTTTCTTGTACAGCTGCTTTGTAACAATGAAAATTGTAAAAAGCGCTATATAAATAAAGCTGACTTGACTTGACTTGACACACAAATCAAGTTGCGTGAGCTGGAACTTCGAATAGCCAGAGACACACCGGTTCCCAATATGTTTTCTGGGTATATGTTAATGGGGGGGGGGGTGGGGGGGGGGGGAGAAAGTAATTTGGGGGAAAAACATTCTTTTGTTAGGGGGGGGGGGGGGGGATTTTATTTATTGGGGCTTCTATGCTTAACTGGTCAAGGGAGGTGTGGCCGTTGCTGCTCCAATGTAAGTTAACGGGTAAAGCTCAAGAAATATGCGCTGCAATGTCTTTGGAAGATAGTTTGGATTATGACGTTATTAAAACTGCAATTTTGAGGGCTTATGAGCTCGTACCGGAGGCGTACAGGCAGCGATTTAGAAATCATAAGAAAGTTTCAAATCAGACGTTTGTTGAATTCGCGAGGGAAAAGAGTGTGTTGTTTGACTGGTGGTGCGCATCGAATAAAGTGACAGATTTTCATGCTTTGCGTGAGGTGGTGTTGTTAGAGGAATTTAAAAGTTGTGTGCCTGATCGTATTGTTGTCTATCTAAATGAACAGAAGGTGACATCGTTGGCCCAGGCGTCTGTTTGTGCAGATGAGTTTGCGCTGGCTCACAAGAGTGTTTTTACTCTTGCTCGTCCTGACAAGGGTTTGTCTGTTCCCGCTATTTTGAAAGATCAGTGGCGTTCGAAAAATGTTCCAAAATCGAAGGAAGGGAGGGAATGTTTTTACTGTCGTAAGCCGGGACACTTTATTGCTGACTGTCTGGTTTTAAAACGCAAGGAGCAAGGGGTCGGTACGAAAAGTGTCGCTTTTGTTAAAACTATTGATCGCACAGACGTCAAAATTGTGGTGATTTTGATGTTAGTTATCAGCCTTTCCTGATGGAAGGATTTGTGTCTGTTAGTGAACAACCTCTGGAACAAGTTAGAGTAACTATGTTGGGTGATACAGGGGCGATGCAGTCGTTTATTGTGGCTGATACATTACCGTTCTCTGAACGTACTTTTTGTGGAAGTCACGTGTTAGTGCGCGGTCTCGAAATGAGTACTATGAAGGTTCCTCTGCATCAAATTCATTTGAAGTCAGATTTGTTTTCAGGACTTGTGAAAGTTGGAGTGCGCGACAGTTTACCAGTGCATGGAGTGAACTTCATTCTTGGTAATGATATAGCAGGTGGTAAGATTTTGCCACTGCTGGAAGTTTGTGATAAACCTGTGTTGTCTGAGACCCTTGATGAATTGTCAGAGAAATTCCCTGAGGTTTTCCCTGTTTGTGCTGTAACGCGAGCGCAGGCTCGTAAATTCGCTGATGCTGATGATTTATCCTCTACTTTCATGGCACCTACATTTGAGAACGATGCTCTGTTGGCTGACATAGGGAAGCCAGATGACAATGTCATTGTTTTGAAGTCAGATGATTTGGCATTACAGGTAACCAGTGAGAAAATTATCGCAGCTCAAAAAGATGATTTTACTCTGCGCAAGTGTTTTTCTTCTGTTATTCCCGTGGAGGCGGCACGGAAGATGAGGAACGCTTACTATATGCAGAACGGGTTGCTGATGCGTTGGTGGTGTGTGGATGTTGGGAGTGATTCGGACTGGACGTCTGTGACTCAAATCGTCATTCCTGCATGCTTTAGACAGTTGGTACTCTCGCTGGCTCATGATCATGATTTGTCAGGGCATTTAGGCATTAAGAAAACGTACCATCGAATTCTGAGACATTTCTTTTGGCCTAGAATGAAGGCTGATGTTGCCAAGTTTTGTAGAACCTGTGAGATCTGTCAATTCTCGGGTAAGCCAAACCAGGTGATTCCGCGTGCACCATTGGTGCCGATACCTGTAATGGGGGAGCCTTTTGAGCATGTTATTGTGGACTGCGTAGGACCTTTACCTAAATCAAGATCTGGTAATCAATACTTGCTAACCATAATGTGTACAGCGACGCGTTTTCCCGAAGCGATACCATTGAGGAAAATCACGGCGCCGGTGATCAGCCACGCGCTTGTAAAATTCTTTTCAATGTTTGGGTTACCGAAAATTGTGCAGTCTGATCAAGGGACAAACTTTTTATCAAAGATTTTTACACAAGTGTTAAAGACTTTGAATATGTCTCACAGAGTTTCGAGTGCCTACCATCCAGAGAGCCAAGGAGCGTTAGAACGGTTTCATCAGACCATGAAAGCGATGTTGCACCGTTATTGTATGGATTCGAGTAAAGATTGGGACAAGGGTATACCTTTAATTTTGTTTGCTGCTAGAGAAGCAGTGCAAGACAGTTTGGGGTTTAGTCCTGCTGACCTTGTTTTCGGTCATACTGTGAGGGGTCCTTTAAAGATGCTCAAAGAAGATCTTTTATCTCAAGAGTCGAGTGCTAAAACCACGGTGCTGGACTATGTGAGCAAATTTCGTGAGCGACTACACAAGTCTTGTACATTGGCACGAGAATCATTATTGAAGGCTCAAGTGGCAATGAAGAGTCAGTTCGACCGTAAAACTGTTCAACGTCATTTTAAGGAGGGAGATCAGGTGCTTGTTTTATTGCCTGTTGTTGGTTCTGCCTTGTCTTCACGCTTTTCAGGACCATATGAAGTCATTAGAAAAATTAGCAACACCGATTATGTGATTCGTACTCCGGATCGCCGGAAGAAAGCTTGTGTATGTCATGTAAATATGCTGAAGGCGTATCATGTTAGAGAGTCATCGCAAGATGTTCTGGAAGTAAATGATTCGGGTACATCCTGTGCTGCTGCGCTTGTGTGCGAGGCATTTGATTTCACTGCTATGCAGGACAAGGAAGACGATGACGAGTCTTAGTACGACACACACATCAGCAGTGCGCCAGATTGAAGAACTCTGAGGTGTTGGCTGATTTGAATTCTCATTTGTTTCACCTGTCTGAGTCTCATAGAAATGACGTGAAAAAATTAATTCATTACTTTCCTTCGTTATTTCGTGATGTTCCTTCTCCCACTACGGTTCTGTAACATGACATCGACGTGGGTAATGCCGCTCCTATTAAGCAACGTGCTTATAGAACAAATGTTTTCAAACGTTCTGTGATCAACGCTGAAGTTGAGTATCTGTGTGAAAATGGTCTAGCTAAGCAGAGTTTTAGCCCATGGAGTTCTCCGTGTTTACTGGTGTCTAAGAGTGATGGATCCGCTAGATTCTGCACGGATTATCGAAAGGTAAACGCGGTGACTGTTTCTGATTGTTTTCCGCTACCTCATATGGAGGACTGTGTGGACAACCTCGGGTCCGCTAAATTTGTCGGTAAACTAGATTTACTGAAAGGTTACTGGCAGGTGCCTTTAACAAAACGCGCATCTGATATTTCTGCTTTTGTGACCCAAGATGATTTTCTGCAATATTGCGTTATGGCGTTCGGTATGCGCAACGCGCCAGCGACATTTCAAAGGCTTATTAACATCGTGCTTGCGGGGGTCCGAAACTGTAATGCTTATTTGGATGATCTTGTGATTTATTCCCCTAGTTGGTCCGCGCATGTTTCTAGGTATTTGAACGCCTTGAAAAAGCTTTGCTGACGTTAAATCTGTCCAAATGTGAATTTGGTCAAGCCACAGTTACATACCTGGGCAAGGAAGTGGGTCAAGGACAGGTAAGGCCAATAGAGGCAAAAGTGACTGCTATTGCAGATTTTCCCGTTCCTGCTACACGCAAGGAACTCCGCAGGTTCCTCGGGATGGCCGGTTATTACCGGAGTTTCTGCAAGAATTTTTCTACTGTGGCCAACCCTCTGACCTCACTCCTTAGCCCTTCACGCACTTTTTTGTGGAACGACGAGTGTCAGAATGCTTTCGATAATGTAAAATCTTTACTATGTAGCACACCTGTTTTATCAGCTCCTGATCTTGAGAAAACTTTCAAACTCGAAATTGACGCAAGACGATCGCGGACGCTTTGTCCAGAGCTTAGGCTAATGTTCTTCTATACCACTTGCAGGTTGAAGGAAAAAAAAAAAACATCTTTTGTATTTCATGTTTTTTTTTTATTGTTAGGGGGGAAGTGTTACGTTCCACGGGGATTTGTGTATGTCTCTTTTTGTCGCTGTTGTGTTTGTTTTCATTCATTCCCACAGGTCGTGATCATTGGCTGGTCCGCAGTACGTGACGTCACTACTTTACGCATCGGAGCGGACGTTCCACCAATCCGGTGACGTTCCGTCGGGTTTAAAAGGCCCATTCACAAGAATTGCAGCAGCTCGCCAGATTTCAGCCAATTCGCGGGTAGCGAGCCGGTCCTTTTGGTGGCATGAACACGTTGTTGTTGTTGTTGCTGCTCCTCCTGTGTTCATGGTTTTGTGAGACGTCTGTCATTTCTGAGTAACGCTCAATCGGGTTTGTTAAACTTTGTGATACATTTGTTTCTACGTGTAATCGATCTTTGTTAGACTGAACGTCCCTAGCATTAAGGCAGTTACTTGTGATTGCAGGACTGTTTATAATGGATGCCGGATCTTATAAATGTAACCTGCGGTATACAGTACATTCATGTTAGTTAGTCGAAGAGTGATCGCCCCATTGTATGTCTGTTTCTTTAGTTAGAGTAGTTTATGTATGGCGACGGATTCGCTGAAGACTTTGGGGTTTCTTTCTACATTTTTGTTTGATAGTGAGATAGTTTGGAAGGAAATTAGATATGGTAATTATGTTTTGATTATTTCATTGATTTGGGCGATCCTCTTGTATTTGATTCTATTCTTATTTTTTTTTCCTCTTTACCTTATTTGTTACTTATTAGGTGTCCTGGAAATTCACAAATTAAACGTCTTGAAACGTAGAGATTTCTGGTTGTTTCTTCTACCCGCACACATGTCAATCATACCTCACGTAAATGTTGCGTTCTCGTCCCGCTTACATCTTTAAACACGTAACATTTGGCGTCGGCGCCGCCGCGACGGCCGGGTATGGGCCCGACGCTCCAGCGCCATCCAAACAACTGCAAATCAATGTCTCGGAAGTTGGTGGTCCGTTTTCAGAAAGCAAAGGTACAAGTATTTTACATTTACATTTAGTCATTTAGCAGACGATTTTATCCAAAGCGACTTACAAAGAGTTCGGGGAGCAATAAGCGATATGTCATACAAAAAGCAATACATTTACTTTTAGTCATTTGGCAGACGCTTTTATCCAAAGCGACTTACAAGTAGTTTTTTTACAGTGACACATTACTGCAGAGCAATCAGGGGTAAGGTGCCTTGCTCAAGGGCACTTCAGTCATGACCTGCTGGCACTGAGATTTGAACCTGCAACCTTCTGATCACAAGCCCAACGCTCTAACCCCCAAGCCACAACTGACCCAGATAGTACAATAGTTGCTAATTGGTGTTATGGTTTGTGCACATTTGTAACACATTTTAGTCTAGTGTAATGCTTCTATGTAATGCAAGTATTGTTTTTGGATGCTACGAGGCTCTGGCCTGAATCTGTGCATGTATTCAGCATTTGTTGTAAGTAAAACAATGTGTTTATTGTGATTTCCTCATTAGGTCTCAGTTTTGGATTGAGCTCTTCAGCGACTTGACAGACACCGTTTCAATGGTAGCCATGAACATAAGTGCATTCTACGATATGTCTTCTTGGGCATCTTGCCGAAAGACTATGATGACTATTGAAAACTTTGGAATAACCACACCATCCAACCTGTTCGGCAGTCGCTTTGTCCTTCTGGTAAACCAAAAGCTATGTATCACCTGCCTCGTCGGTTTGTTTCATCCATTAAATGATGACCATGTTCACTAGCTCAAAGTGCCTTGTACAGTGGTAGAAGCTTTTTTGTGACCGCGGGTGTGAAATAGGGGCTCATTTCTCTTTCTTATTATAAACATCTTTTTTTTTTTTTCATTATTTTTTTTTTTTTTTTATTTTTTTTATATTGTTTGTATTTATTATATATATATTTTTTTTTATAGTTTTTTGTGTAGAAAAAAATATATAACACACTCTTTTGTGTGGGGTGGGCACAGAAAAAATTTAATATATTTATGAGGTGTTGTGTAAGAGAGTGCGTCTTTTTTAGTCTTTTTTTGTTTTTTTTTTTTTTTCTTTTTGTGGTTTAAAAAATAAAAAAAAGTTCCCTTTCTGTCGGTCTCTCGACGTTGTGTCGAAGCCGACAGATGGGGTTCGCCCTTGAGAACCAATCGTCTCTGACTATTTTGAAAACGCCAATGAAAATTGGCGAATGAAATTTGCATGCCGGGCTCCGCCCCGGAAATCCGGGTATAAAAGGGGAGCCGGCGTGCCCATTCATTCACCTTTTGTTCTTCGGAGCCTTCGCATCTGATGACATTCTTCGAATTGCCGATTTCTACGACGCGGTGCAGCGGAGATTCCCCTGGGCGTCCTGGCAGTTCCTGAGGTATTTTTCTAAAAGAGCAATTTCCTCAGCGTGGCATTGCCCGCTGATCTCTTGGGTGCAGTACACTCATCGAGGACGGGGACGGACACGGTGGTTGCCGCAAGTGTTCGGGGGTCCGACCACTGTGGCAGCCTCGTGGATTCGTCCTGACCGCACGGCGCGCGGATGGCTATTCAGACGTTGCGTCACTGCGCGCGGATGGCTAGTCAGACGTTGCGTCACTGCGGGCGGACGGCTATTCAGACGTTGCGTCACGTTGGCTATGTTCTGTCAAGAGCAAGCCACCACCTCGTTCGCTTCCCGTTCTGTGACCGCAGCGGCTACGGCCCTGCCGTCAGCGGCGGCGAGCAGCGAGGGTGATGTGGGGATTATCGTGAGCGTTAATCCGTCAGCCGGTCGGCTCGCGGACCGCTCGCGCCCCGTCTCGCTTGTTTAGCAGGTCCCCAAGGATGGTCCTAAGCCATCTTATTCCTCAGCCACGCGCTCGGACACGAGCCGTGGAGATGAGGTGTCTCTTGCAACATCGGAGCGCGACCTGCTGGCATCAGACTCTGGCGATTCCCTGAAGCTCCCTCCCTCGGGAGGTCGAGCACAGGTGAGAGCAGACGTCAAGATGTCAGCCATGCTCGCTCGGACCGCCGTGAGCGTCGGGTTGCGGTGCAGCCCTGGTGCTCGCGGCTGGGTACTCGGCTCAAGTGCCAAGTTTTACCGAGCTGCATAAGGAGTTCAGTAGGACCTGGAGCGTCCCCTTCGGCGCGCTTCCGTCTAGCTGACTCTATCGCCCTCTCTTCCCTCGGGGCGGGGAGGCAGCTAGGGACTATGTCAATGCACCCTGGGTGGAGCATGCAGTCGCGGGTATCCGCAGACGGCGGCCACCTGGGGAGCTTGACCTAGGCTCACCGTCCAGGGCATGTAAGGTCTCGACATCGCTGGTGTTGAGGCTGGCAGTGCCGTGGACCAAGCTGCCTCCACTCTTACGCCATGGCCACCCTGCAGGCCAGGGCGCTAAAGAGAGCCCCACGGGGTAAGACCGACCCAAGTAGTGCCGCCGCCGACTGGCCCTCCGGGGACCGCGGTGGCAGCGCAGGCTGGGTCGGACGATGTCCACATCAGTGGCCCGGAAAGATGCCTCGGACCCAATCTTGCGCAGGCGGGCGAGCTCGAGAAAGGCCACTTTCCCGACTCCCCTCTCGCAAGGTCGGCTGATTGGTGGCGCTGTCAAGGACTGCTCCAGCAGCCTTTTGACAGTGTAGAAACAGACCGGCCTGCTTTGACCCGGCCGCCTTTCGGCCGTCGAGGTCTCGCACGTGGTCTGCCCCCAGCAGCCCTGGCCTTCTCTAGCGTCGACTCCGGTTCCGGTGCCCCTCGCTTCGACGGTGCGTCGAGCTGCGCCATCGCCTGGCAGGTGATTTAGCGGAGCCGTTTCCCCCGGGGGGAACAGCACTGCTAGTCATTGAACCAACCCCCGCGGGTTGATGAAGTAGATCGCAGCCCCCCCTGTGAGGTCTCTGGGTGCTTGGTTAGCATTTCAAACCATCACGGTGGCTGGGAGTGTGGTCCGTCTCGGCATTCGATCCAGCTCGCCAGACCTCCGCCGGACTTCAGGCATCGTCTTACCTCAGCAGAGGCAGGGATGTTCCTGTGCTCCAGGCCGGGGCTGCCACCCCTCTGGCGAAGGCGATCGAACCGTCCCCTCGGCCGAGATGTCCAGTGGCTTCGACAGCCGCACTTCATCATCCCCAAAACCAGGGGTCGCTGCATACCTTGAGCAGCACCTTGCAAGGGTGCCGTTCGGGAGGCGCAGAAGCGCGTCCTGGTGTCTGTCAGACGCCAGGCGTGGTTCATGACAACTGACCGCATACTCTCATGTACAGTTTCCCTCGGCACTGTCGAGGGGCTGGCATGTCAGTAACGGGTCACCCGGGAAAAAGAGAGCAGCTCTCCCTGGCGCGGAGCTCCCCTTTTTCCTGGTAGAGAACTCAACACTGTCTCCATGACGGCGTGCTCGCTCACGAGCACGCACAGTCAGTGCTGAGCTGCTTGAACTTTCAGGCAGCAGCCAGCGGTCCCCTGAAATCAGTTTCAGAGGCTCCTGGGCATGGTGTCCTCGGGGGTGGCCTGTCCCCCTCGGGTTGACGCACATGGGACCGCGACAGCACTGACTACAGAGATGAGTTCCCTGGAGAGCGTGGCGCACTGGCAGTAGGCGTATCGTCATTACGCCTGCTGCCGTCGCATCCTAACCCCGAGCAGGTCTTGAGGCCGGTCGTGGAACGACAGACGCCTCCCTACGGGGTGCGGGTGCGGTGTGCAACGGGCGCGCAGTGTCGGGTCGCTGGACGGGCCCCCGCCTGCGTTGGCAGATCACTGCCTTCAAGTTGCTAGCTGTCCTGCTTGCACTGATGAGGCTCCGGCCTCTCGTGCAGAGCCAGCATACTGTCCCGGACAGCACGACCGGCGTAGCGTACTAAACCTCAGGGTGGCATTCGCTCGCTGCAGTCATCGCAACTCGCCCAAAAAACGCCTCCTCCCGTGGAGACAGCAGGTGGCAAGGCCCCTGCAGGTCACATGCCCACCGGGTGTCCTGAACCAGACAGCCAAGCGCTCTCTCGTCAGTTGACACCCCGTGGGAAGTGATGACTCCACCCCTGCGGGCTGGCCTGGGTGTGGTTTGGGCGGGCACAGGGGGACCTGTCGCCTCCCTGAACACCACCCAGTACCGCTGGGCATTCCTTGGACGAGGACCCCCTCGACACGGAGGCCCTAGCGCGCAGCCTCCAGTGGAGGTCACACGCCCACCGGGTGTCCTGAACCAGACAGCCAAGCGCTCTCTCGTCAGTTGACGCCTCGTGGGAAGTGACGACTCCACCCCTGGTGGAGACAGCAGGTGGCAAGGCCCCTGCATTTCACACGGCCACCGGGTGTCCTGAACCAGACAGCCAAGCGCTCTCTCGTCAGTTGACACCTCGTGGGTAGTGACGACTCCACCACTGCGGCCGGCTTGGGTGTGGTTTGGGCGGGCACAGGGGGACCTGTTGCCTCCCTGAACACCACCCAGCGCCGCTGGGCACTCCCTGGTCGAGGGGCCCTAGCGCGCAGCTGGCCGCGGGACAAGCGGAACTACGGTTCCCCCAGTGAGCTTCATTGCGCAGGTCCTGTGCAAGGTCTGGGTAGGGAGTGTCAAGTGCTGCTAGTTGCGCCTTATGGGCCCAACTACACTTGGTCCTCGGAGCTAATACTCCTGACGACAACTCCCCCTGGCCAAATCCCCTGGCGAAGGGCCTACTCGCAGGGGGTGGACACGTTGTGGCATTCGAGCCGGACCTCTGGGTCTGGCTCCTGGATGGGACGAGGAGTTCCTGGATGACCTACCCCCTCAGTGGTGGAGACTGTCACTCAGGCAAGGGCCATGCCCACAAGGCTGGATGCCTTTAAGTGGCGCCCCTTCTCGTCCTGGTGCTCTTCTCGAGGAGAAGACCCGCGGAATTGCTCGCTCAGGAACGTGCTGTCCTATTGCAGGAGAGGCTGGGGAGTAATCTCCCCTTCCACATTGGAACGTGGGTACCCGCTGTCGCGGTTATCACGTACCAGTTGCTGGTGAGCCTCTGGGGCGGCATGACCTGATTATTAGGTTCCTCTAGGGCGCGAGGGGTTAAGGCCTCGTCCGCGCCCCGTACCCTCTTGGGACTTTAAGGTGGACCTTTGGGTCCCCTTTTTTCGGGCCCTGCCGAGAGCCCCTTCCTCGTTCTGCGAGGGAGGTTGGCTCTCCTGCTGGGGCTCGAGTCCATCCAGAGGGTGAGGCACCTGCAAGCATTCCGTGTCCACCGATTGCCAAAATTCAGGCCCGGTGACTCTCACGTGATCCTGAGACCCCGGCCAACTTACGTGCCCAAAGTTCCGCCGCCCCCTTTTGGGAACTAGGTGGTGAACTTGCAGGCGCTCCCACACCGGGAGAAAGACCCAACCTGTACGTGGGGTGTCCAGTAAGCGCACTGCGCCTCTACTCGAACCACACGGAGGGCTTCAAGGCCCTGAGCAGCTCTTGTCTGTTTTGGAGGTCAGCAACGGGAGTGCTGTCTCCGAGGAGAGTTGTCGCGCCGGATCGCACACGCCGTCACTACGGTGTGCCGATCCTAGCCCCATGCCCATTTGAGTGACGGTACACTCCGCTCGGGGTGTGGCCTCCTCGTGGGCATCGGCTCAGTGCGCCTCTCTGGCAGACATCTGTAGAGTTGCGGGTTGGGCTACGCTATACCTCGCAGAGGCTTGCAAACCTCCGTGGGGAGTCGGCAGCTCGAGTCTTGCCAACAGGTGAGACCAGCAGTCGTGGGGCGTACGCCTGCGCATAGCGCCTTTCCCCTTCTTAGGTGGATCAGTGCGCTATGGGCTGCCTCCCTTCTTTCCCCAAGGGTGAAGAATAGGCAGTCCGTCCTTCCATCAATAAGCACTCAGGGCGGCGGGCTCGGCGGAGCAGCCCTGCCGCCTATGGCCGGGTATCAAGCTGAGTTATTACATATAGCTCTAACCGGACCTAGTGCCCCACACGTAGTAACCCCCCACTAGGGTGGTTCCGTCTGAGATGTCGTCATGAGATGGTTCCCCACGTGGCAACCCATGACCTCCCCCAGGTGGACATCCACCTTGCGGCATTCCGCACATACCTCCCATGAGTTCTCCCCTATTTGGTGAGACCATGTTGGTGTCTCCACTGTATTCCCCCCTAGGGTGGGAAGTGGTCTCCGTAGCGCACGTCCTCATTGAAGGAACAGCGCTTACCCAGTAGCCCTACGACTGGATGGCCCTCGCCAATGGGGCCGTCTGAGTTGGCAGAGGGCAGGGGCTACTCATCTTTCCCAAAAGCTCTGGGAGCCCCTGCCTGCCCACTGGAAGGTTACAAATTTCGCGATAGCGCTCACGTGTGGCTCGCCCAGGCCGGTCAACGTCGCTTCGCTAGAGATTGTGACGCGGCTAGTGCCGTGGCGTTTTCCATAGGAACCCCATCTGTCGGCTTCGACACAACGTCGAGAGACCGACAGAAAGGGAACGTCTCGGTTACGTATGTAACCTCTGTTCCCTGAGGAGGAAAAACTTGTGTCCTCCTTGCCACGACAATAGCCGTCCGCTGCAGCAGTCACGAGATGCTCTCAGGCTCCTCAGCACAAGAGGTGAATGAATGGGCACGCCGGCTCCCCTTTTATACCCGGATTTCCGGGGGCGGAGCCCGGCATGCAAATTTCATTCGCCAATTTTCATTGGCCTTTTCAAAATAGTCAGAGACGATTGGTTCTCAAGGGCGAACCCCATCTGTCGGCTTCGACACAACGTCTTGTTCCCTCCATCAGGGAACAGAGGTTACATACGTAACCGAGACGTTAACTAAATTGTTTTGATTTCCTATTGGCCTTGGGTTTAATGCAAGGGGGGGGGGTTCCCAGGGGTCGGGGAAGTCCTAAAGGGGGTTGGGGGAATTTTGGCGGGGGGGGCCTGGGGGGGTGGGTAATTTCCTTTTTGTTTTTGGGAATTAAAGGGGGGGGGGGGGGGGGTTCCCCCGGTAACTGGGGGGGTGTTGTTGGGAATTAAATATTTAAAAAAAAGTGGGGGGTTTAAAAAAATATTTTTTTTGAAAAAAAAAATTTGTTTTTTTTTTTTTTTTTTCCTCCTTTTTATAATAAATTGTTTTTTTTTTTTTTTTGGGGGGGGGTGGTGTGGTTTATAAAAGGGGGAGTGGGGGGGGGGTGTTGGTGAGAACAAAAAAAAAAAAAAAAAATTTTATATTTTATTATTTTATAAAAAAAAAAAAAAAATATATGTGTGTTTTTGTGTGGGGTGGGGGGGTGTGTATTTGTCTTTTTTTGTTTTGTGTAAAAAAAATTTATTAAGAAAAAAAAAACAAATATAAACTAAATGGTTACCAAAAACGTTACAGTGTAATTATTATATTAGCCTACCATCTTAAATCGCATAAACATTAACCTGAGTGCTACTTCATA
Source organism: Barbatula barbatula (assembly GCA_037178815.1). Taxonomy (NCBI): domain Eukaryota; kingdom Metazoa; phylum Chordata; class Actinopteri; order Cypriniformes; family Nemacheilidae; genus Barbatula; species Barbatula barbatula. The sequence goes on along the minus strand of CM074084.1, from coordinate 16,306,743 downwards.
AGGAAGTGCTACATTAAGGAAGACCAAACCCATGGGAGTTTTGGATGCGGCAATCCATGGCTTCTTGAAACTCTGTAAGATTGGGATTTTAATTGTGTTAGCACACACATTTGCCACAGGAAAGCTGTATTTCTCACGCAGGAACTTCCTTTAGCCCTGTTCCAAAACATAAGGACATCCTTCAATTTCAGATTATTTTTCTGCAGCACGAAAATATTAGATTTGAAGTTTTTTCATTAATTAATTGTGGAAATGGTTTCTTTCTGGTTGCTTCCTTCAAATAAATGTAATCATCACCCAATAAACAAAGAGTTTGAGCACATAACACAGAATTGCTAAACTCCAGATGGTACAACAATTGATTATTTCTGGTAACATTCTAATTGAGGGGTTTTTATGATGACATAAATGTCTTGTTATATCTCACTTCTTGAAGCAGAGATAATTCTGTACCTTTTTTCTTAATCATAGATAATACCTTCCACATTAAGCAGATAATCTCACCAGTAGCTCAGTACCCTGGCCTCTTCATAGCGGTCATTCCTTCCAGGTTGACTCAACCTCATATGGAAGATTTTTTCCACAGAATCGGCTGTGAGCTTGGTCTCAGTGTAGCACATGAATGAGAAGTGAAGGATGCTGTTCCAAAGCGTTGAAAAAAATCAAATGTTGCTAGTCCATCCCGGAATCTACAAAATATATCAGGTGACAGTGGCTGTTATTTTATCATTTTCAGTCAAAAGGTGAATAACGACTACTGAAAGACAGTAAGTAAGAAATGACATGACACTTGTTACTTAAATTAATTAGAGAAGCATTTAATTTAAAACACTTATTTTAAGAAAAACAACTTATCTTTATATTAGAAATTATATTAGGTTTACATAAAGTTATGTGTCCACATATTGAGAATAAAAACTATCAGTTAAAAATACAGTAGAGAATATACCTGAAAACTGGTTTCGGTAGATAAAATACCACTGAATATATTCATCAACTATTCTTTTCTTATCCTCCGGATTCATCATGAATCTATAGCAGCCTGCTGTCTGAAGCATGCTGGAGTGCTTTTCTGTAAGTTCCCGGAGTTCATTCAGTGATGTAGCATCTTATCTATTGGGGGAAAAAGCTGGAGGAGTTAACATACCACATTTATTCAAGCTGGATCGTATATTTTTAAACCGTGGTTTGTACTGGTCACAATGACACATAAATATAAAAATTTGAATTATGGACACGCACAAACATACCAGGACAGAAGAGTAATATAAAATGTGAGAATACACTTCTGTGCAATTTCTTTACTGTACCTATTTATGTATATTATGCAAGTTAATTATTGATATTTACTCTCCAGCATCTGTACACTCTAAATCAAGAAATTTTGGTCATTGCCAATTAATCTAATAACACATTACATCAGCATAAATGTAGTCAGTGGCCTTGGATAAAATACTGACCAAAAAGTCTGCTAGTGATATATCTTTGAAATATTAAAACTACCATTTTAATATCATATATTAATAATATCAAGTTTTAAAATAAAACAACAGTCTGGAAAATATTGAAAATGTAGGAATTGTAAACATCCTATATTAAGCAATGCGCCTAGAGTATTAAAATATACTTTTATACAGCTAATAAAGTATTCATATTGTTGTGTGTCAGCTGATGGCACAAAGTGATTTCTTGAAATAGTTTATTCCAGCCTAGCAAAAATAACCTCAAGTAGGGCCTTCTTGACCCCATCATCGGGTATGTCCTCAATTGGGGCCTCTATTTTTTTTCTTTACCAATAAGGTTGAGAAAAAAGTTTGAGGAAAGACAACACAGCCCTGGACCTCCATGGACAATTCACACCGCGATCATTCTTCCAATGTGGAAAAAAGCAGCGAAAAAAATACAACATATTGTGATGTTAGTATAAATTGGTGTTATTAAGTTTTTTATTTTATAAAAGAAAGAAATATGTTATGAAAAGTATTACCTTAACTGTTAAACGAAAAATATTTTGCATCGTCTTTGCCTTCAAAAACTCTCCTTGTTTTAATGACATCCATTAAGAGGGTTAAAACTCAGGAGTAGGACCCCAGTATCCAGAGCCTCCTCCATCAGCCGTCAGTGAATTTCACCATCATGCAGCAGGTGGGGTCCAATGAGGAATGCCTAAAACTACCATCCCAGACATTGAACCTGTTTTATTGTGAAGGATATTTACAGTGGAATATATCACAGAATGTTACATACTTGAACATTGGATGACTGTGATGTTGATGCCTTAAATAATTCTGATGTTGTGGTTGACCTAAAACATACAAATTATTTTAAATAATTTTTAGATACATTTAAGTTAGTAGAAATTGTTTTTTAATGGTCTTAATGGTCAATTTCAAAAGTGAATGCACTGAGAAATATTGGTATTGATATAACTGGCACAGGGACCAAAATAATGTGTTTGCAGAAAATTAACTTACCCGTGTCTATACTCTGGTGTACTGCATTCAGGACTTTACCAAAGCTGCCAACAGTACCAAGTGTAAACATAAAACCCTAAACTAATTTCTAGCCTTAACACTGTTTCTATTCCTGTATGAGTCTATTCCTTTTGACTCCCCAGGGGATTTTAATGCATTTATGCTGTACTGTAAGCAAATATATCTTGAACACTTAAATCCCTGTGTCAGAATGGGGTGACGTGTCAGATGGAACACGAACAACAACTTCATTCTCATCTTCTGAAAATGATTAATCTTCATGACCTCATAAAAGATTTTGGGGTGAGTGTCCATTTGAAATGTTCGGTAAATATAGGCAATTTTGGAATTCTACAAAGCACTAATCACAAAAGCTGTACATGTGCATTAAATACATAAAACATACTATTTAAATACTTACTCTTGGACAAAAAGTCCAAGTATGTACATTGTGATCCTTTGAGAAGCTTTTCCAATGGCCTCTTTTTATTGGCCAATGGTAAAAGGTGTTTCAGACCCAGGTATATTTTTTATCTGAGAGCCATCAGGATAAAGCAAGACATATTCTCTATCTTCCATGTTTCGATTGAAGTCTTGATCAGTTTTGTTATGGCAGCTGGCAAAAGTTGCTCCAATGACCACTCAGGTTCAGCCTGCAGAGTTAGGTTTTTCCCTCTTATGGGCCTGAAACCATTCTTGGTCTTGTTCTTGATGCCAACAGAAATCGATATCATTAATCAGAAAATATTATTAATCAGAAAAACAATGATGATACTTTTTATATTATTAATTTATTATAAGAAAATAATTTATAATCTTGAACATGAATTTTAACATACCAGCACTGTTTTCATGAAGTTGAGAACAGATGAACTAGCTGGAATGGCACCTGTATCAGTCACTGAATAAAAACCACACACACAATAAGAAAGAGATAAAAAGGAAGTTACTATAATTTTATAGGGTTTAGGTATTGTCATAAATACTGGTTTACATACAAGAACATCAAACATTAGATAGGAATCTCTGCAAGAGAAAATTACTTTTGAGATAAGACTGGCTTGACCCATGAATGATATACTTGCAGTTCTAGGGGCTTTCTCAGTTACAAAAGATAGACAGTGCTTCGTGTTTGGGATTCACAGGGAATTGCATGCAAGATGGCGCCGTGAGGACAAGCGTTGAGACATAGAGCCCATCAACAAAGTTTTATTTGAAGTAGTTAAACAGACTTTCTGATTTTATTCTACGCCTGATTTGGGCGTAACGGTTGGTCCATATTTGAGAAAAATGTCAACTGATAAAAAAGGAAGAATTCTGCGACGTTGAAGAAAGGAATAGCTGTTGACACGGAGGCACCGTTAGCCAACTCTGCCTCTACCTACAACGTCCTTGTCGACAGTTGTCTCCTGGTGAGAAAATATGTCTGTGATGTCAGAAGTACACTCCTTGATACTCCTGTGAAGCCTCCCTCAAAGAAAGTCTGCTGACTACATTATTACTAAACCTTCGGAGCTCATCAACACACGGTCTGATAAGATGGAATTGATGGTTGCGGTCAACACTTCTCATATTGCCGGATTGAGAGAAAAGCTTAATTCTGTGTGTGATTTTAAATTACACAGTCTGTCAGAAAATATTGATGAGAAAAATGTAAGGAGAGAAGTGGTTGGCATTTGTCAGAAATTAGTATCAGAACATACTGATCGTCTTTCGGAAGTGATCGACACTGTGCATCGCAGGGGCGATTTTAGGTTTTCAATGTTAGGGGGGCTCAGTCTCCAATGAGGATATATATTTAAATAAATAATACTGTACGTCGCCACTCTCTTAGCACCACATACTAAGAAAAGAGAAATACCACATTCTCTCCAAAAATTCATTCGCTATTAGATTATTAATGATAATTTTAAATCTAACTTTTTTTATTTTGCCTTGTTGTGCAAGCACTGTCGAGCTTGTGCAGAGGCAGCAGTTTTTGCCAGAGGGGAACTGGAATCCCATGGTTAGGCCTGGTTTCCCTCTGAGTTTTTTTTTTTTTCTCCTCCAATGGAGTTTTGGGTTCCTCGCCACCGTTTGCATACTGTTTTGCACTGTTTGCCTGGCCGCATTTTTAACAATGCATATAGGAATTTATTGTGTTTCTGATATTTGACCTGTGTTTTGACTTCCATAACCTTTTATGTTTTACTTATAGTCAATGTTTTCTTGTACAGCTGCTTTGTAACAATGAAAATTGTAAAATTGCAAACTTTAAACAGGAACCAGGGTAATCCAACAACACGAGAAACAGGTGATACAACCGTGAGCACAGTACATCAGTGTTGCGCAGAGTGCATCAGTGTTGCGCACAGTGCATCAGTGTTGCGCACAGTGCATCAGTGTTGCGCACAGTGCATCAGTGTTGCGCACAGTGCATCAGTGTTGCGCACAGTGCATCAGCGTTGCGCACAGTGCATCAGCGTTGCGCACAGTGCATCAGCGTTGCGCACAGTGCATCAGCGTTGCGCACAGTGCATCAGCGTTGCGCACAGTGCATCAGCGTTGCGCACAGTGCATCAGCGTTGCGCACAGTGCATCAGCGTTGCGCACAGTGCATCAGCGTTGCGCACAGTGCATCAGCGTTGCGCACAGTGCATCAGCGTTGCGCACAGTGCATCAGCGTTGCGCACAGTGCATCAGCGTTGCGCACAGTGCATCAGCGTTGCGCACAGTGCATCAGCGTTGCGCACAGTGCATCAGCGTTGCGCACAGTGCATCAGCGTTGCGCACAGTGCATCAGCGTTGCGCACAGTGCATCAGCGTTGCGCACAGTGCATCAGCGTTGCGCACAGTGCATCAGCGTTGCGCACAGTGCATCAGCGTTGCGCACAGTACATCAGCGTTGCGCACAGTACATCAGCGTTGCGCACAGTACATCAGCGTTGCGCACAGTACATCAGCGTTGCGCACAGTACATAAGGGTTGCGCAAAATAGAACAGAGGGGCACAGAGGATATAAGGGGGGCGAAAAATAAAGAGGGGGGGCAAGGGAAAAGAGGGGGGGGAAAAAAAAAAAAAGGGAGGAATGAAAAAGGGGAAATTGGGGGGGGAGGAAGGGAGAATGGGGAGGGGGAGGGGGATTTACAGTTTTTTTTATTCGCTTTGGTACTATTTTCACAAGTAAGGTGTACATTTTCAAAACTCTTAGTACAAAAATCCAAACTTCTCACACTTGTAACGCAGCTAGTCATTCTTTCAAAACCTGATGGAATGCTTTCAGTCAGTTGCACATGTTTTCAGTCCACATAATCATGGTTTCAAACTGTAGATTATTGTAATATGTAATGGGAACATTTGGTTTAATCACCGAAACACAACAGTATGATCTTCTTTCAGTTTAGTACTTTTAACAATCAGTTCATCCAACAGCAAACAATGCAAGATACAGGTTTCAAATCATCCTTAGAAGTGCTGAAATGAATATGCTACAGTGCTATAAAAGACAGATTACACAGTTTCACATTAGGCAATACACTGACATTACCTTGCATTTACATAATCTATAATTTCCAAAATATCCATCCTATGTGTAATCAAGTGAAGGATCAATGAACACATCCTCTACAATCTTTTGTACAAATTTGTTTTTATTTTTCAGATAGAATTGTAACATAGGTATACTTTCTATAATGTAACAAAATGAGAACAAAACATAAACATTTAGTGCACACATTACATTAATTTGGACGAGTGCTGTACCTGAACATACTCAGCCCTTAGTCCTTTCACCCGGTCATTGTTTGTCTCAAAAGGCACCATGTAAATGTGTTTCATTGATACCTGGTGCCTATTTAAAAGGCGGGCTACATTTACATTTATTCATTCATTTGGCAGACAAAAGCGACTTACAAGTAGGTTTTTTTTTACAGTGGCACATTACTGCAGAGCAATCATAGGTAAGGTGCCTTGCTCAAGGGCACTTCAGTCATGACCTGCTGGCACTGAGATTCGAACCAGCAACCTTCTGATCACAAGTCCAACACTCTAACCACCAGGCCACAGCTGACCCCTATTGACCCACAGCCACCAGAGTATACTGTCAATAGATCATACTGTATAAATACTGTAACATGTAACATAAATACTGTTTACATGCAATACAATTTATGGTGAATGTAATATGATACATCCTCCACACTTACCGGTTTTCTCTAACTTCATTAGAGACAACAGTTCTGCCTCCCCAGAACTCATGACCAACCCTTTGATGGGCCCCATGCCCACCTCTCTGACCTCTCTGTTGGTGCCCATGCCCGCCTCTCTGACCTCTCTGTTGGTGCCCATGCCCGCCTCTCTGACCTCTCTGTTGGTGCCCATGCCCGCCTCTCTGACCTCTCTGTTGGTGCCCATGCCCACCTCTCTGACGGATCCCTTGTCCACGAGCTCTTCCTATTCCTTGTTGTCTATCCTGCTCCATGTTGAAAGAAATTGCCAGTGTTTACACCCCCACTTTTACTGTATATCTAATGACCAATTGTGGTTACCCCTATCTGAAATCAATGAGCAATAACGAGTATTCATCATGTGTGGTTAATTTATATGTTCGTACAAAAACACATTTTATTTCTGTAGTTCTCAAAATTGATATACTGTTTATTGCTGAAATGAAAATATATAGGTTTACCAAACGGTTCAGTGATTAACCATTAAGATCAGTTGGATTAAGTGTTGGTCAAATGTATTTACCCAAATTAGATGAGAAGCATATCAAAAGTATCATGGGCAATGCATTGTGAAAGACAATTACTTCAAATGAAAGGTAGTTCTTTGATGACACTCTGATTAGGTGTGGTGAAAAAGTGATTGTGCCATTGTGTGCATTGTACTTTGTCAATTGAACATGTGATTACATGTTTGAAAAAACAGTCTTTTTGATGATCTGCTTTGAGTTTTGTACTAACAGTTGTGAGGTTTTACCACATACTTGTGAAAATAGTACCAAAGCGAATAAAAAAAACTGTAAAAGGCGGGCTACATTTACATTTATTCATTTGGCAGACAAAAGCGACTTACAAGTAGGTTTTTTTTTTACAGTGGCACATTACTGCAGAGCAATTATGGGTAAGGTGCCTTGCTCAAGGGCACTTCAGTCATGACCTGCTGGCACTGAGATTCAAACCAGCAACCTTCTGATCACTAAAAAGCTTTAGTAATGGTGGTCTTAATTTTGTTGATTTTGCAACGTTAAATAGTACTTTTAAAATCAACTGGTTGAGGAATTACTTGAGAAATCCATTCAGTATTTGGAATATTATACAGGAGTGTGTCTTTTCTCAGCTGGGAGGTTTGAATTTTCTGTTGATGTGTCATTTCAGCATTGAAAAGATCCCAATTGCTTTCTGTAATTTCCACAAACAAGCACGGTTAGCCTGGTCTATGATTTTCAAACACAATTTTTCACCAACCAATTACTTAATTTGGAATAATAAGAATATTTGTTATAAACAGAAGTCCTTATTTTTTGAAAACTGGTTTAAAAATGGGATCAATCGAGTTGATATTTATTTACTTATCAGGAATTTCGCTCTCACTATAATATCCCTGTTACCCCAAAACAGTTTGCAACTATATTTGGTGCTATCCCTAATGGTGCCATTAGGTTATTTAAGGGACATAATCGTTTTTTGACAAGTTCCGAGATGCCTCCCCCAGACCCGGCTGACACGCATGTAGGTAGGATATGTTTTAAATCTTCCTTAAAAAAATTTAGATATTCATCTTTTTCTCAATGATTGTGTTTCCACTCCTCATGTTGTTACTGTTATGAACTGCTCCGAGACTTGAATGTGAGATCCAAGTGCAGCTTTATTAGAGGGCAATCCAATGGCGTAATCCAGATAACAGGCAAAGGTCATACATAGACAGGCAGTCCAAAGAAACAAACAAACCAAAGAAAAAAAGAAACAAACAAACAAACAAACCAAAGAAACAAACAAACAAACCAAAGAAAAAAAAAACCAAAGAAAAAAAACAAACCAAAAAAAAAACAAACCAACAAACAAGGCAGGGACCAGAGGCAAAAGCGTAATCAGGGACCAGAGGCAAAAGCGTAATCAGGGACCAGAGGCAAAAGCGTAACTCAGGGACCAGAGGCAAAAGCGTAATCAGGGACCAGAGGCAAAAGCGTAATCAGGGACCAGAGGCAAAAGCGTAATCAGGGACCAGAGGCAAAAGCGTAATCAGGGACCAGAGGCAAAAGCGTAATCAGGGACCAGAGGCAAAAGCGTAATCAGGGACCAGAGGCAAGAAATCCAAAAACCAACCGACAAGAAACCAGGGACACGCTCAGACATGCAGTATAAACTAAACAAGACTTTGCAGTGTGTGAATGATTGAACATGGTATATATAGAGAGTGAGACTAACAGGGTGATGAGACACAGATGAATGTAATCAGTGATGACGAGTCCGGTAAGTGAGTATGGGAAATGCAGTTTGTGAGTGAATGATAAGTTTGATGTGGAGTGCCCTCTGGTGGTTGTCAAGGGCACTCCAGCTGGTGACCGTTACAGTTACAAAATGGAACACATTAGTGGAAAATATTTCATGGAAGAAGGTTTGGACTCTCCCTAATAAGTACTTGTTAGTAAATAAGGTATTTATTTTAAGGTTATTCATCTATATTATCCTGTCAAAACTTTCATGGATTAAACATTTAAATTAAGTATAGACACAAGTATAATCTGTGATTCACAACTAGAGACTATCTTACATCTTTTTTGGCACTGTGATCATACAAGATTTTTCTTTGCAATTTAATAATTTTGCTTGCAAAATATTTTATCCACAAATGTAAAGTTATGGAAATTACCCCCAATTTTTCTTACTTTCAAGAAGATGTTAAAATTTATATTAGATCCTTAACTACCTCTTGTAACAAAAAGGCTACTAGAACTTTGAATTTATGCTAATGTTTTTGAGTTTTGTATAATTTATTTTACTTCGCTCCCTTTATTATTATTTATTATTATCACTTTGTTTTTTTTTATTTATTTGTATTTTTTTATTTATTATTACTACCTCATTTGTTAATCTTACTTTCTGATCACATTTATTTTTTATTTTTATTTCTGTCTTTGAATTCCATTGTGATGTATTATGTATCAGTCCCTGAACCTCTGGCTTTTCTGTATGGCCTATGGCTTTTCACTTTTGTACTTTATATATAAATGTTTAATAACAATAAAAAAATTAAATAAAAAAGTTACAAAAGATACGTCTCGCCCACATGAACTGCAAAATCTGGGTAAATTTGACCATTTGAAGCCACAAAAAGGACAATACATTTTAATCTGAAAACATAGGTATAACTGTGTGTTCACATAGAGCGCAAATTCGCGCTCTATGTGAACACACAGTAACGTTACTCACGTTATTAGCACGTGGTATTGTTTTCTGTTGCCCATGCTATTACAGAAAGTGGCGAAATAGTGTTATAATTGGATTAATGAGATCAAGGTGCAAACTATGTCGACTAGAATAAATTGACAAGATCTTTTTTTTTAAATCATTAAACCTTTTTATAATGACACTTGTTTAAGTAATTCGAGCAGTAATACTATCCTACGGACGAACGTTAAGAAAGTTAAAATAAAGTTATAAAGCAATGACCTTCAACGTGGCTGACAACTCCACTAACTAATTTGAACACTCAATATGAAGCGCTTCCCAAATGTTCCCTGTGGTTTTATTTTTCCGCTGTGCAAAGAACTATTTCACTTGGTTCAACAGTTCCCCATTTTTCTGTAAAGATTCTTTTTGGTTTGGCTTCAGAATTTAATTTATTTATTTTCAAATTAATTTTTAGTTGCAGTATCTTGAAGGAACAGACAGAGCAAAGCTGCCTGACTGAATCATAAAAACGATTTCATCCATAGACAAACAAAACCATTTAAAACAGACGGACTTAATCCAGCAACTTTTACTTCTGCAACAGCAGACGCACACATAACTGATCAGATGTTTTAGTATTACTTTGTTCATCTGCACTGGTAGTTATTTCAAAGCTCTGATCACTTTGCTCAGTGTCTTTTACTTGAAGATGTTTCCTAAAGCCTGAAAAAGTCCCAAACACAGAACCTGCCTCTGCACACTTTAGGTGAAGAGTCTTTCCTGGAACAAAACCATGCACTAATCTAAGAAGCATTTTTGAACCATTAAACAGCCTCACAAACAAAACACATCTTGGCAGAAAAACCTCAGGCACCTAACTATCAGCCTTGCTCTCACCTCAGCAACATGAGAACTCTGTTTCACTTTGCCAACATCATTGTACACGGTAGTCTGGACGAAAGTGTACATGTTATATAGCATAGTGTTGTAAGAGGTTCCAAAAACATATTGTGCCGAAGATGCTCCTCGATGTTTGTTCCACTTTGAGAAGATGAAGCAAATTTTAGAGAATCACTGTTAAGATAAAAAATAAGAAAAAAATGCTTGAATGAGCATGAGAGGCAGAGACCTTTCCTGGTCTCTCTCAGCCTCGAGCAGAAGGAGGGATTAGATGCAGTAGTTGCACTATCGAGGTAATATCACTGTCCCAAACTGTTCAGACACATGACACAGCAATTTTAGCAAACCTTGATCAACAATGAAAACTAAACACACCCATATATATACTGTATATATCACAATACAGTACATTTGCATCGAAGAGCCACTATATGCTGTTTGTCCTTTCTCGACAGTGTGTTGCTGTATTACAGATGCTTCTCTGATTTTAAATGCAAGTGACAGTTAAATACGAGAGGCAGAGGGCTTGCTCACGAAAATTCATACTGAAAATATTAAATTATTATGAAACGTTTTACCAAAATCATCTCTCTCATCCGAGTCATCTGTTGGAGATTCAGCTGCTAGCAGGAGATCTTCTATATCACTGGTACATCACTTCTACATCCTCGCCACCGTTTGCATACTGTTTTGCCTGGCCGGGGGAGGCTGCTAGAATTTTATAGTTTTATTTAATTAACACTGCATATAGGATTTTATAGTCTGTCTGATATTTGATCTGTGTTTTGACATGCTTTAGGTCAATGTTTTCTTGTACAGCTGCTTTGCACTGCTAAATGACTAATTTCTTGAAGACAGTCGTCCACTTCTCCAGTAGCTTGCCTGAAACAAAGTTTTGCTCAATCTAAGATGAGGCAGAAAATAAAGAGAACTAGACAATTCACTATAAGATATAAACCCATGAAATCAACAGTAAAACCAATTAAATAATAATTAAAAAATATTTTACCAAGCCTTTGATGTCTTTGAAACGTTGAAACACTGTCAGTATATCACTTGACTGCACAGGGTCAAGAACCATCTTGGGCGATAGTCAAATATAAATTTCATTTTCTTTGTGACTGCTTCCTCATCAGCTGAATGGATCATGAATGCAATAGCTTCATTGCATTCCTCCTCACTCAAGACAGTCTCCAGGGTAAACTCTGACTCCCGTCTTACAGTTGGTCCACCATCAGACGATCCTTGTTCTGATGAACAACAAAGCATTTAAGGTAAATAGAATGCTTTATGAAATAAATACATATTTACTTAAAAAACTCCTCTTAGAACAAATAAAAAAGCACAAAACGTCAGGAGATTTCTCAGCTTCATTCCGAACCTCCAAATGATGCTCGTCAAATTTATTATTCAGTCACCACCAGGTTTTTGGACAAGAATGGATTCCACCAGGTGTGCTGAAAACAAAAATGTTACTTCAAACATTTTTTCAAGATAATTTCTGACATTATTTACACTTTTATAATTTAAATATATATATATATTTTTAATTGATTGATCAGTCTTAACAGTCTCTTGCTCACCTTTTTAGCTCCTTCATCTAGCTTCATTAGTTTACTGGAAGAGCTTTCTTCAATGATGAGTGTATCCTGTGAGTCAGAGTTCGAAGATGAAGACAGAGACTGATCTGACTGCTCAGGAGATACAAGACTCCAAGTCTGGGTGGATATGGGTGGAGGAATCGTCATGATGCTAAATAAGCATTGAGAAATGTTCTATTAAATAAATAGATACCTGCACTATATTGCAAGGACTCCAACTGAGGGATCTTTGACTACATCCTCAAAAACATCATCCACCTCAGTCCCTGATTCAAGAACCTTCACATTCTCCAGTACACTTGGGACTACAAACTTTAAAAAGACTGAAAAAGAAATGCAAATTGGTGAGAAAGGTAATGGTCAGTCAGTTACTTACTCATAACTTTGAACATCAGGGCACATGCAACATTACTTACCAGCAGACAAAAACGCCTCCGGGCTCAGCTCAGTTACTTTATTAAATCTTTGGGTAGGCCTATCCCCTAGTTTCACCTTGATCAGCATACTCTACACAGATGAAAGGAAAAAAGGTTTAGTCCCCAACATATGAAACAGCTCACGTAGTAAATCACAGTATTTGCGAATAGAACTGGTATGCATGTACAAATACTTGTGTTTTACTCAATGTTTGACATCAGTATTGAAATTAAAAGATGAACTAAAAAAAAGACTACCTCACTCATTAAGTTACATGCAATATATAATTCTAAAAAGAATTACAAGACATTCATTCAGCAAAAAATACGGTCTATGGATGACAAATATATTTCTGCAATCGGTTTCATGTTCAAAACTCAGGCCCTTATCAAAAACACTGATGTCCTGTTTCCTATGAACAGTTTGCATATGGGTTTGATTATAAATGGTAATTTAGTGACCCTTTCTGTTCAAAGTTGGGTACTGCATGTTATTTGTCTAAGTTCCCTATTTGATGACGTCATTTACTTAACCTAGCATCAGCTGCAGTCTAGGATGCCAAGCGGTCATCACTTTCATTTCTCCAAGGCACTTTCGGTACGTAAAAGGATGTTTATTATATGTATATGGTAAAATGTTCTAGCTAACGCTATTATAGCGGATACTGACTACGTACCATGCAAATAGCCTTATTTCTCTTGCGCGAGCATGTTATTATTGTATTCTTTGAATTCTCTGTTTGTTTTTTACAGTTTTACGTTATCCCATGTCAGTACAGCATTCAAAATTATTCTCTTGAGTCCGTTGTCATTGGGAGGCGTTATCTGACTGTCGAGTTGAGCAAGGCGTTTGACACAAAGGGCAGAACAGTAAAACGAAAAGCCTTACCGATCAACTTCTAGTCTTCACACTCCACGGCGATGAGCAAAGCGATCGCTCATCAACGATGTCCAAGCCGAACTCCAAGGCCGGGTCGCAGAGGCACGCGCCTAGTGCATCATGCGCATCACGACGCTCACACAACGCTCTCATCAGCAGTGACCACAGCTGCCGCAATAGCGAGAACGGAGGCTGAGTCAGCAAAAGCGGAGATAGCGTTTGCCAAGAAGGAAAGCGATCTGAAAATACAACAAGCACGGCTTGCGGCATCATTAGAAACTTTAAGGCTGGAAAAAAGAGCTGCAGCCTCACAAGCAAAAGCAGAAGCATTCGAAATGGCTGTAGAGCTAGAAAGCGGAGAGATTATGAGTGTAGCAGAGCTACCCATAGAGGATACCGCGGAACGTACACAGGCTTACTTATCAGATGAGGCCGTTAATGTCGTGAATCTGCAATTGCTAGTGCTGGATGGACCGCTTATCGATAACGAAGTCAGAGACTTTCCGGAAGTGCAACAAAGACAGACTGCTAGAGCATACTCACATCAAGAGGGACAATGTAATCTTTTCGACTGGCTACCCGATATTCAACCTGTTGGTGGAGAAAGTGTGCAGAATCCTACCATTACACAATCTAAAAATGTACATCTTACACGCCCTACGCCACTTCACCCAGGTTGGGGGGCCCCAGGGGGGGGGGGGGGGGGGGGCCTGCACTCAACGGGGGGGGAAAAAAAGTAAAAAATGGTGGGGGGGGGGGGGGGGGGGGGGGGGGGGGGGGGGGGGGGGGGGGGGGGGGGGGGGGGGATAGGGCTGTCAACTTTAGTCGTTTAGTCGACTAATCGGTCGATGCCGTCTTGGTCGACTGACATTCTCATTGGTCGACCAGTTGCCTATTTTTTTTTTTTTTTTTTTTTTTTTTTTTTTTTAACCAATGAAGACATTTTCATTGATTTACTCCTTGATATTTATTCCTTTTATAAGCAGTTATATACTACTGTATTCTAAATTTAATTAGCCTATGTTTCATCCCCAACTTTAAATACTTTAATTTCGGCTATTTTGTAACAGCGCCACAGTTTAGTGCACCACGTTGAACACTCGGGAACCACGTGTGGCTGCATGGCTGCACTGCTGCTTCGCGCTCAGTAAGGAATATAGGTAGTAGAGATGCGCGGATGAGCTAAAATGTCACCCGCATCCGCTGCTTCAAATCAATTATCCACCCGCCATCCGCCCGCACGTATAATTTTCTATGATATAGATATCCGCACCCGACCCGCAACCGATCGTCACTTTAATTCATCTAATTATTTTCTTTAAGCATGATGTTATCAGATTCAGTGACGTTAGAACTAGTCTGTCAATATCCGATATTAAAATGAATCGTAAAATGCTTTTAAATGAACATTTATTTGTATAACAAAAAGTTTGGCTTCGGCCACACAGACACTGCTCAAATAATTTGAAATATTATACTGGAACATTCCTAAAACAGATATTCAAAGTAACAATGAAGAACTTTTTTCTTTCCAGAAAACAGAACAAAGTCCGATAGCAAAACGGTGCCAATTCAGCATTAGCTACTTGGCCTTTTCTTTTGCACTGTGCAAACACAGAATAGCATCTACTGTGCCTGGATTCAGACGATTCCGCCTCGCCTCTAAAACCCGCACTAAATGAGCGTTCGCTTGCACAGCTTGTTGCAGGAATGCACAATATTCTCCTAGCAAGGCGCCGCAGTCGTGGAAATAAGCGATCTTGTTTGTCCCAGAATAACACATTTTCCTCTCAGGACTCATCTAACTGAAAGTTTCTCCGGGATCTGTTTCGCCTCCATTTCTGCATTAAGAAAAGGACCCCCCCTCCACTGTCGACACCCGCGTATTTCTTTTACATGAGTGCAAAATTGCCGGTTGCCTGGTTGAACTGCTATTAAAACACATTCGTATTTTAAAGAAATGTTGTTATAAATAATGGTATTATTAACGAATGATCTCATCAACCCGCGACCCACCCGCAATTAATCAGAATATATTTTTTATTACCCGACCCACCCGACCCGCGGATCATCCGCAGCGCCCGCGGATTTAACCGCCATCCGCGCATCACTAATAGGTAGTTTTGCTGTATTCATTCAGTTAGAACGCTAGTTGTTTTGGCTTTAGTGGACAAAATGTCCAAGAAATCTAAATCTTTTGTCTGGCTGCATTTTACAAAACAAGATGACAAGACTGTGGATCAAGGCTGTTAAGTGTTACGAGTGTGGCAGCATTACCCACGTAGCAGCTCTCCACCCAGGCCTCGCACCATGGATGAAAGAATGAAAATTCCCAACATCAGAGGATCACAAAGTGGCTGAACATGTACCTTCAGTGCGAGGTTTCCTCCGCTTGTACTGAGGTATGTGGAGACAATCGTCTGGCATGTTCGTGCTCCAAGGTATGTCTAGCGAGATTATTTCCTGAAGGTTACCCCTATAAAGCATTAAAACACACGTGATACTAGACGACCAAAGCAACAGATCGCTTGCAAGATCCGAATTCTTCAATGCGTTTGGGCTTAAAGAGGGTAACGTACCCTATACTCTCAAAACATGTGCGGGCACAGTCGAGACGGAAGGCAGGCTAGCACGAGGCTTTCAAGTTGAATCCTTTGATGGAAGCTTAGTCTTACCCTTACCTACACTTCTAGAATGTAATGAGATCCCAGACAATTGCCACAAGATTCCCACTCCAGAAGCACTTACCAAACATAGACACTTGAAACACCTTGCAAGGTATATTCCAGAACCCGAACGTCAGGTTCCTATTCTCCTCCTGATACTCAGAGACATGATCAGAGTCCACAAAGCCCATAGGCAAGTGAATGGGTCTGCAAACGCCCCCTTCACGCAAAAGTTAGATTTAGGATGGGTAATTGTCGGCGACATGTGCCTTGGAAAAGTCCACAAACCTACCTTCGTCCAAGCCTACCATACCAATGTTATGGAGAACGGTCGGCCTACGTACTTCCACCCGTGTCCTAACAATTTCATCGTAAAAGATACACCGCAAAAACCATCAGAATGGGATCTATTTCAGGCAAAAAAGGAGGACGAGAAAACAGCCCCATCTATTGAGGACAGACTCTTCCTGCAGATCATGGACAGGGAAGTCTATAAAGATTTTTTATGATGTTTAGACAACTTTTCTGACACTTTGAAACAAACTTGTGGTGATAGTTTTACTGTTGTTGGGTGTGAGTAGTGTACGCTTAAATTCCATTTTTGGAATTTGTAGCAGCAGGAGGGAGCATTTGTTTGATTATGGATCCTAATAATTTGTGCTAATAATAATTTTTATTTTCCTTGTTATTCTTAATAATAATTTTTATTTTCCTTGTTGTTCTTAGAGAGTTGGGTAGTAGATTTAGAGCTACCCCAGGGTATACATCACCCGTAGGAATACTTCTCTGTCTAGAAACACCAGCTATACCTGGGCGGACCACCAGCTGTACGTTTGGTTAGGGCGCCTTGATCGTTTGCCAGATAGGGATTATTATATTTTATTTTGGGGTTAGTATAGGTTAGAGACGGGGTTTCTTTTGTTTATTTCAAACAGCCCTCCCCTTTTCCCAGTAAATTATTATTGTTTATCATTTACACTATTACCGTGGCTAAATAAAAGCTTGTTTTTTATATGGTATTTGGTGTTTGTGTCCTTTTCTCGCACCGCGACTCCATACCTCCTTTACTGGCATTGGTGGGCCCGAGCGGTGGATTGTCAGGTCCCCCTCCCTTCGGGAGCTAGAACGTAACAAGCACACAGATCCAAAAGCATATGGCTCTAGGGAATCTAAATCGGCTTATTAGCCAGTCATCATCGTGGGCTAGGAAATCTTCGCGGTCTCTAAACACTCTTTCCCTCCTAAGTCTGCCATTGGCATAGCAATGCCAGCCAGTGTTGCCAACTCTCGCGAGACAAATAAGCAACTCTCACCTCAAAAAGAAGCCCAAAAGAAGCCCAATGCCTAAAAGGTGCCCCAAAGTCGCTGTAACCTGCCACAGCCTAAACAGCATAGACTATTTGTATAATGAGTGAAACAATTACTTTTCCAAAGCCAAAACGTACTTTATTTTTCAAGTTTTACAAAACAGAAATCTAATAATCATTGTATAAGACACACATTTGAGTGTGTATGTGTGTGTGTCTGTGTGTATGTGTGTGTGTGTGTGTGTGTGTGTGTGTGTGTGTGTGTGTGTGTGTGTGTGCGGCGTGTGTGAGAGAGAGAGACAGAGAGAGAGAGAGAGAGAGAGAGAGAGAGAGAGAGAGAGAGAGAGAGAGAGAGAGAGAGAGAGAGAGAGAGAGAGAGAGAGAGAGAGAGAGAGAGAGAGAGAGAGAGAGAGAGAGAGAGAGAGAGAGAGAGAGAGAGAGAGAGAGAGAGAGAGAGAGAGAGAGAGAGAGAGAGGTATGTGTGTGGGGGGGGGCAGAGAGAGACAGAGGTTTTTAAAGATAAAATATAAAAATAAAGCATATTTTAATAATAATAAAGAGAGAGGTTTTTATAAATAAAATAAATAACATATACAAATAAAATATAAAAATAAAGCAAAGCAATATTATAATAATATCAAAGCAATATTCTGCCACAAAATGTGTGCACAGCATGTGTGTGCCTGACAGCATGAGAAGAACTGATTGGACAAACAAAGATAGATAGATAGATAGATAGATAAATAGATATACTACTTTCTATATGCTACTTTATTGATCGCCGAGGGATTAAATCTTAACTTAATAAATATGCCTACTGTTGACCAGCCTACAAAAACGTGAAGCACAGAGTCGCGTATTATTTTTGGCATTAAGCAACCAAGTTTCTAAAAATAAGCCCAAAAAACCGCAACCCGCGACTCCACATTTTTCCAAGCGACTTCTCGTAAATACAAGCCCAAAGTCGCGTATTATAAGCGGACTTGGCAACTATGATGCCAGCGCATCCATCATGTCATAGATGCAGGGGTGTCGCTGTAGTATTTATGTTTATAGCGTTCACATTCAATCCTTTACACCTGTCATACCAATCAGACAATGAGTGGTAAACCCATACGCCCACCCTCAGATTATAAGCAAATGAAAGTAAAATAAATTAAATTGATGATCTTCTATTTGATAATTTATTACCATTTATTTATATAAATTGGTATTGTGGACAAACATGGTTTTATGATTAGGATGCATAATGAGGATTGAAAGTGATTTGTATGTTTATGGTTATATGGATAGGTCTATATGCGCAAATTTTCAAGTTCAATATGTTTAATTTCATAAATCTACCATCAATCCCTCAGCTCACCATCGGTTGTCGCCAAAACTGCTCAGTCTCCAAAATGTTCTTATGCATGGATCAGTAACGCAGGTACGGAAATATTCCCGTCAAGTTTGTTTTTATAAATCACAATTTATGCGTCTGAAGTTTTGTAAGCCTGTTTCAGTGCCTTTGTTGTGTGTACGCAACGGTTATAAATGAGACCCCAGAGGCGTGAGAAGGAGTGGCATTTGATGACGTGCGGTTGAGCCACACCGCTCCCTAATGGCAGGAAGATCGACACTTGCATGCGCCAATTTTTACTGTGTGTTTTTAATAAATACGGACAGCAGTTTTTTACGCCAAATTGATAGTCATAATTATGAGAAATTATTGACTTAACATGCACATGCGCAGTACAGCCAGGACACCGCATGCTGGTGACATCCACTGGTTAAATTGGTGTAAACGCAACTCAGTGGTTTTACAAACCAATTACGATTGGTTATATATATATATATATATATATATATATATATATAAACCACAGTTATTTGTTTCAGTTTTCAACTCAGTGGTTTTACAAACCAATTGCAATATATATATATATATATATATATATATATATATATATATATATAAACCACAGTTATTTGTTCCAGTTTTCAGAGACTTAGGAAATAACTGACAAAGAAACTGATCGATGAGTTAAAATGTTGGAAATTACCATGTGTTTCTTCTTGTCCCTGCTGAAATAAAAATTGTTAATAAAAATGAAACAATTTGTTAGCATGTACCGTTATTTCTGTGGGATTAAAGTTTGTTTATCTAGATATGAACTCTGCAATGAACACCATACACTGTATGCCGTTACAACTAGTCCAAGTACAATACTGTTTCTAGAAGTGTAAATGTCTTTTTTGCACCTATATAGATATTGTCTGGCGGCTCCAGACAATTATGATTGGGGGGCAATGGGAGGTCCTGGTCATTTCAAGGGGGGTCTCATGAAAACCAACAAAAAATACAGTGGACACGGCTATTAACTGCATATTAATGCTAGTAAACAAATAAAAAAACACAGTATATCAACTACTTTGTTTTTAATTAATTATTAACGTTCATGGGGCGTCGCTGTGATTCGTTTATATATTTTTTCGTTCATAGGGTCTTGACCCCCCCCTGGCGCCACCGGTGATATGGGGTGAAACAAAAATCTTTTTTATAACCTTGACTTTCTAAAATGCTATATGTAACATAACAACGCACAGTAAAGACGAAATAATATTATTACTAATGCATAAACCATGGGTCCCCAAACATTTTTCTACAAGGGCCACATAATTCTCCCTGTCTTTAATGGGGGGCCTGGTCGGTTTTTTAACAGAAAATTACATGGGCCGGAGGTACTGCTTGAATTATTGTGGAGATTTAAATATGATTTGAAATGTATTTATTATGCATCCTAATGGTAGAATAGTTTATTTTGTTATGCACTGTAGAGACAAATTATTACTTTTCAAGAGCTATAGCCTATTTAAGGAGCATTGTTATTACTATCATAATAATTTTTTTTCATATTGAGTGCTACTCAAATTCAAAACATTTACTTATGCATATTAATTAACATTTCTCTTTCCCAACTGCTTGGCCATTTTGTCGTCTCTTTAAACATTTTCTGCTGGTTCGCGCATCAGCTGTTCTAGGCTAAATTAGTAACTAAGCGAAATTTGAGTCGGGTCTTAGTTTGGGGACCCCGGGTATAAACAGTATTTCAATGATGAGCAAAAGCACAACATGCATGTTGTCACACTGGAAGTTTTGATGACAAGAGTTGTCACTTGCCAATGAGAAACATCGTGCTCCAGTCGTGCTGGAGTTTCTTGCTGATTAGCGTCTTCAAAGTCTAGATCCCCCTACCTTTCATCACTAATAGAAGAAAACCAACACACCCCTAGGTTTTTATTTAACACAGTGGCTAAATTAACCAAAAATAAATTGTCAGCAACTTCTTAAAATCCAAGATATTAGAGAAAGATCTATAACTATGCAACCAGTAGTGAAACCCGCTGAACAAACAACTAACTACAGCCTCCCTAATAATAAATTGCGATTCTTTTCTAGATCACGATGAACTATCTAAATCAACTACATCCATGCTAGTACCCTATACCTACAAATCTACTGAAAAAGATGCTCCCAGAAATTATAGATCCTCTTCTTAGCATTATTAACTCATCTCTGACACTAGGACTAAAGCACAAAAGGTGGCTGTTATAAAGCAAAAACATCTTGACCCTGGAAAACTACTTAACTACAGACCAATTTCAAATCTACCTTTCATATCTAAAGTTTGTGAAAACATAGTCTCAACTCAATTATGTTCCTTCCTCCAAAGGAATGACATCAATGAAGGTTTCCAGTCTGGATTTAGAGCACATCACAGTACAGAGACTGCTTTGATCAGAGTTATAAATGATCTGCTTTTGGCGTCTGACTGAGGTTGTTTCTCCTTATTGGTCCTGCTAGATTCAACATTGACCACAGCATGCTCCTACATAGACTCGAAAATAATGTCGGCATTAAGGGAATAGCTTTGAAATGGCTTAGATCTTATTTATCCGACCGTTTTCAATATGTAGCAATAAACAATGAGGTGTCATGCAAATCGCAAGTCCAGTATGGTGTACCACAGGGCTCAGTCTTAGGGCCTATGCTCTTCGCATTATACATGCTACCTCTAGGAGATATAATAAAGCGACACTGAGTTAGCTTTCACTGTTATGCAACAAAACTTATATTTCCTCGAAGCCTCATGAAACACAGCAATTCCATCGAATAGTGGTATGCATAATCGATATAAAAAAGTTGATGAGTAAAAATGTCTTATTACTGAACTCTGACAAACCAGAAGTGTTACTTATTGGACCGAAAACCACTATACTTAACAACCAAGAATGCCTAAACAGTCTTCCCCGCACTGTCTGGGAAGCAGACACACTTTGTCAGTTTAAATCTAGACTAAAGATGCATCTTTTTAATCTTGCATATGATACACTATCATGATATATATATTCCGAAGGTTTAGGCTGCACTAGTTAGAGCAACCGGAACCAGGAACACTTCCAATAACAACTGATGCATCAAAGAGTGCAGAACAGTACTCTACTCTCAGCCAGTCTTGTCTCATTGTTCCAAGGTTACCAGAGCGGGCAGGATGCAGTCCATGCCAACATCTGTCAAAAGCTGTGATGATAGAGCTGCACAAAAGACTCTACAAAATTAGATTATTAGATTATTAATGATAATCTTAAATGTATTTATTTTATTTTGCCTTGTTGTGCAAGGACTGTCGAGCTTGTGCAGAGGCTGCAGCTTTTGCCAGAGGGAAACCGGAATCTCCTGGTAAGGCCTGGTTTCCTTCTGAGGTTTTTTTTTCTGAGGTCCTGTAGATTATTTTAAATGAATAAATATATATAAATAATTTTAAAAATTTTTTATTTAGGGTTTCGAGCCCGAAGGGCTGAAAACCTATTGTATTTGTAAGGATTTTTATTTCTTCTTCTTCTTCTTCTTCTTCTTATTATTATTCTTCCGCCATAAAACGCATTGCCCAGCCCAAACCGTAAGTCGTAGAAACTCGAGACTTTGTCGGATGGTAGTAGTCTTGCTCGCTACTCAGATACTCGGAGCCAGCCATGTCGGTCCATAGGTGGCGCTATAGCGATGGCCAATGCGTTTGGGCTCAATGCTCGTAAACCGGATGTCGCACATTAAAGTGTTTGGTGTCATTGGAATCCTTGGCTCCAAACTTAAAAAATGGCTATCTCCGATTTCATTTCCGGTATGCAAATTTTTCCGCTAATTTGCATTTTATAAAAAAAAAAAAAAAATGAACTAGTCCCTGGATTTTTGTCCGATCGGAACCAAACCAACGCTGATGAATTCTGTGGAGTGTGAATGTAAATAATTATCAAAAAAAGTTGAAATTTCGATTCAGGGTCCATAGGGGGCATCAAAACATCTAAACCGGAAGTAGCCAGTTTCACTAAAATTACCATAACTCGTGAACGGTTTGAGATATCTTCACGGGGCTTAGACCATATGTGAAGACCCTCAGTCCGGTGTCACAATAAAAAAGACTCGGTGTTTGGCCACTAGGTGGCGCTATAATAGCAAATATCTCGAAAAGGGCTATAACTACGCCACCGTTTGCCCGATCGACTTATTATTTGGTATGGTGTGTCTTTGTGTCATGCACCGTGACTGTATAAAAGGACTTTGGCGTTTCTCAAAAAACATGGCTGCCATCAGCCAATGAAGTTTGAGCACTCATTAGACAGGGTTAACGGAACTCGATCGAAACGACACTCGCTGGGCTTGTTCGTGTCCTGGTCCTGAAGGTCTGTAAGAAATATGAACTCATTCGGCCACCAGGGGCGAAAAAACGTTTTTGGGGTGCTTAAACAATTGTGTATCACGTGACATTTGACATATACCCAAACTATTTACATCATATGATAGCTCCTCTCATTCTGAACAACTTTGCCTCAGGACACGCTTCTGTCGATCAAACGGTTCGTGAGTTATCGCTGATGATGTTAAAAACCTACTTTCGCGAACTAGTCCTTGGTTTTTCAACCGATCGGAACCAAACCAATGCAGATGACTTCTGTGGAGTGTGAATGTAAATAATCATTGAAAAAAAGTTGAACTTTGTTTTCATACACGGTAGGAAATGCCAAAAACTGAACTGGGCGGAGCCTATCACATTAAAATGGCCATAAATCCAGAACGGATTAACACATCATCATGGGGCTTGGTACATATGTGTAGACCATCACTCCGAGGTCACCTACAAAAGAAGGTGGCGTTTGGACACTAGGTGGCGCTAGACCAGTAGAAATGGCTAAATTGACGTGTATTTCATCAGTTAAACAATTGTGTATCACGTGACATTTAACATACACACAAATTATTGAGATCATATGATAGCTCTTCTCATTCTGAACAAATTTGCCTCTTGATCTATTGATGTCAATCAAACGGTTCAGGAGTTATTGCTGATGATGTTAAAAACGTACTTTTGCAAACTAGTTGTTTGATTTTCAAGCAATTTCAAAATTTCCACCATAGTACAATTCTCTGGACTCTCTAGGTCAATAATGATCAAAAACATGTTGAGTTTTTTTGTTGTGTGACCATTACAGGGTCCTTTATTATATTAACGTGAAAAATGTACGTTAAAGGTTGCTACTCCTTAATAAATAATCCAACTGACTTGCAATTAAGTAGTATTATACATATTATGACTCAAAACAAGCATGCTCATCGGAAGAGGCATGCCTTCATAAAAGTCCAAAAGGTGAAATATTCATTCAAATGGGCTTTTCATACATGTCTTTGTAAGCATGCGTAGTCTGCATAGACCGTTACTGATCACCTAAGTCAAAATTCTGGGTCTAAAGGCTTATCATTCATTGAGGATGTGTGTTAGGGCAATTTCTGAAATGGATTTGACTAATTTATCCTGATAACGTGAGTCTCGCTACTGAATTGTCCGAATGACTTGATATAAGAAAATGTAATGTATGTCCTATATGTGCATGTGTGTGTGAGCATGCCTGGGTCTGTATGAGCCAATGCTGACCGTCTGACTCATTTTTCTGGGAGTGGGGTTGTATTGTCGATTGTGGACATGTTAGTTTGCCATCCCTGAGACTGGTCGACGTTTACTTACCTAAACTTCTCGAAACCCGATAATTGCTGCTTGCAGCTATATTTAGGGTTCGCTATTGTATTTGTAGGTTTAGGGCTCTGAAAACCTATTGTATTTGTAAGGATTTTTATTAGGGTTTCGAGCCCGAAGGGCTGAAAACCTATTGTTTTTGTAAGGATTTTTATTAGGGTTTCGAGCCCGAAGGGCTGAAAACCTATTGTTTTTGTAAGGATTTTTATTATTATTAGGGTTTCGAGCCCGAAGGGCTGAAAACCTATTGTATTTGTAAGGATTTTTATTATTCTTCTTTATTATTATTCCGCCATAAAACGCGTCGGCCAGCCCAAACCGTAAGTCGTAGAAACTCGAGACTTTGTCAATTGGTTGTATCTGTGCAGGTTACTCAGATACAGTGAACCAGCCAAATCGGCCCATAGGTGGCGCTATAGCGATGGCAAATGCGTTTGGCCTCAAAGCTCGTAAATCGGATGTCGCACAACAAAGTTTTTGGTGTCATTGGAATCCTTGGCTCCAAACTTAAAAGATGGCTATCTCCGATTTCATTTCCGGTATGCAAATTTTCCCGCTAATTAGCATTTTATGAAAAAAAAAAAAAAATGAACTAGTCCCTGGATTTTTGCCCGATCGGAACCAAACCAACGCTGATTAATTCTGTGGAGTGTGAATATAAATATTCATTGAAAAAAAGTTGAAATTTCGATTCAGGGTCGCTAGGGGGCATCAAAACGTCCGAACCGGAAGTAGAAAATTGTAATAAAATGGCCATAACTCGTGAACCGTTTGAGATATCTTCACGGGGCTTGGACCCTATGTGTAGACTCTCAGTCCAGGGTCACAGTAAAAAGGAATTGCCGTTTGGCCACTAGGTGGCGCTATAATATACATGAACTCGAAAAGGGCTATAACTACCCAAGCGTTTCCCCGATCGACTTATTATTTGGTATGGTGTGTCTTTGTGTCATGTACCATGACAGTCTAAAAGGACATTGGCGTATCTAAAGAAACATGGCCGCCATCGGCCAATGAATTTTGAGCACTCATTAGACAGGGTTAACGGGGGCCGATCGAATCGACACTCGCTGGGCTTGTTCGACTCATGGTCCTGAAGGTCTGTAAGAAATATGAACTCATTCGGCCACCGGGGGGCGAAGTAACGATTTTAGAGTGCATAAACAATTGTGTATCACGTGACATTTGACATATACTCAAACTATTTACATCATATGATAGCTCTTCTCATTCTGAACAACTTTGCCTCTGGACACGCCTCTGTCTATCAAACGGATCGTGAGTTATCCCTGATGATGTCAAAAACCTACTTTCGCGAACTAGTCCCTGGTTTTTCAACCGATCGGAACCAAACCAATGCAGATGACTTCTGTGGAGTGTGAATGTAAACATTCATTGAAAAAAAGTTGAAATTTATATTCATACACGGTAGGGGGCGGTCAAAAACTGAACTGGGCGGAGCCTATCACATTAAAATGGCCATTAATCCAGAACGGATTAACACATCATCATGGGGCTTGGAACATATGTGTAGACCATCACTCCGAGGTCACATACAAAAGAAGGTGGCGTTTGGACACTAGGTGGCGCTAAACCAGTAAAAATGGCAAAATTGACGCGCATTTAAATTCTTAAACAATTGTGTATCACGTGACATTTGACATATACCCAAACTATTTACATCATATGATAGCTCTTCTCTTTCTGAACAACTTTGCCTCTTGAAGCATTGCTGTCAATAAAACGGTCCATTAGATATCGATGATAACGTTAAAAACCTACTATTGCTAACTACTTCGCGGTTTTACGCCCTATTGGAACCAAACAAACGCAGATTGCTTCTGTGGAGTGTGAACATCAAAAGTACTTGAAAAAAAGATGAAATTTATATTCATACACTGTAGGGGGGCCAAAAACGGAACTAGGCAAAGCCTATGACACTTAAACGGACGTTGTTAGAGAAGGGTTTGAGATAGCTTCACGGGGCTTTAAACATATGTGAAGACCATCGCTCTGAGTTCACGGTAAAAAGAACGCGGTGATTGGACACTAGGTGGCGCTATAACATGAACAATGGCACTTAATACTGTAATTATGCAACGGTTATACATCTACAGGCTATGATACGCTTTGAAAATAAACGTCTCGGCCCAGGAACTTCCGACTTCTTGAGTTTGAAAGGACCTTCGCTTCAATTTAAAAGCCAACAACAATGAAAATCGGATACTCATTAACAAATTGTCCAAATGATTTGACAGTCAGAAAAAGAACATTCTTGTAGTATATGTGCATGTTTCTGTAAGCATGCATAGTTTCTATAAGTTCATACCTGTCATTTTTCTGTGTGTGTGTGTGTTGGACTTTGATCCTTCATGCGTGTGTTGAGGTGTGACCCCCTAACCTGTTCATGAATGCATGACTGCTTTTGACTGCCTTAAAACTCGAAACCCGATAAATGCTGCTTGCAGCTTTAATTAGGGTTTCGAGCCCGAAGGGCTGAAAACCTATTGTTATTTGTAAGGATTTTTATTAGGGTTTCGAAGGGCTGAAAACCTATTGTATTTGTAAGGATTTTTATTAGGGTTTCGAGCACGAAGTGCTGAAAACCTATTTGTATTTGTAAGGATTTTTATTCTTCTTCTTCTTCTTCTTCTTATTATTATTTTCCGCCATAAAACGCGTTGCCCAGCCCAAACCGTAAGTCGTAGAAACTCGAGACTTTGTCGGATGGTAGTAGTCTTGCACGCTACTCAGATACTCGGAGCCAGCCATGTCGGTCCATAGGTGGCGCTATAGCGATGGCCAATGCGTTTGGGCTCAATGCTCGTAAACCGGATGTCGCACAACAAAGTGTTTGGTGTCATTGGAATCCTTGGCTCCAAACTTAAAAAATGGCTATCTCCGATTTCATTTCCGGTATGCAAATTTTTCCGCTAATTTGCATTTTAATAAAAAAAAAAAAATGAACTAGTCCCTGGATTTTTGCCCGATCGGAACCAAACCAACGCTGATGAATTCTGTGGAGTGTGAATATAAATAATCATAAAAGAAAGTTGAAATTTCGATTCAGGGTCGCTAGGGGGCATCAAAACGTCCGAACCGGAAGTAGCCTATTTCACTAAAATGACCATAACTCGTGAACCGTTTGAGCTATCTTCACGGGGCTTAGACCGTATGTGTAGACCCTCAGTCCGGGGTCACAATAAAAAAGACTCGGTGTTTGGCCACTAGGTGGCGCTATAATAGCAAAGAACTCGAAAAGGGCTATAACTACGCAACCGTTTGCCCGATCGACTTATTATTTGGTATGGTGTGTCTTTGTGTCATGCACCGTGACTGTATAAAAGGACTTTGGCGTTTCTCAAAAAACATGGCCGCCATCGGCCAATGAATTTTGAGCACTCATTAGACAGGGTTAACGGAGGCCGATCGAAACGACACTCGCTGGGCTTGTTCGACTCGTGGTCCTGAAGGTCTGTAAGAAATATGAACTCATTCGGCCACCGGGGGGCGAAATAACGTTTTTAGAGTGCATAAACAATTGTGTATCACGTGACATTTGACATATACTCAAACTATTTACATCATATGATAGCTCTTCTCATTCTGAACAACTTTGCCTCTGGACACGCTTCTGTCGATCAAACGGTTCGTGAGTTATCGCTGATGATGTCAAAAACCTACTTTCGCGAACTAGTCCTTGGTTTTTCAACCGATCGGAACCAAACCAATGCAGATGACTTCTGTGGAGTGTGAATGTAAATAATCATTGAAAAAAAGTTGAAATTTGTATTCATACACGGTAGGGGGGGCCAAAAACTGAACTGGGCGGAGCCTATCACATTAAAATGGCCATAAATCCAGAACGGATTAACACATCATCATGGGGCTTGGAACATATGTGTAGACCATCACTCTGAGGTCACCTACAAAAGAAGGTGGCGTTTGGACACTAGGTGGCGCTAGACCAGTAGAAATGGCTAAATTGACGCGTATTTCATTACTTAAACAATTGTGTATCACGTGACATTTGACATACACACAAACTATTGATATCATATGATAGCTCTTCTCATTCTGAACAAATTTGCCTCTTGATCTATTGATGTCAATCAAACGGTTCAGGAGTTATTGCTGATGATGTTAAAAACGTACTTTTGCAAACTAGTTCTTTGATTTTCAAGCAATTTCAAAATTTCCACCATAGTACAATTCTCTGGACTCTCTAGGTCAATAATGATCAAAAACATGTTGAGTTTTTTTTGTTGTGTGACCATTACAGGGTCCTTTATTATATTAACGTGAATAATGTACGTTAAAGGTTGCTACTCCTTAATAAATAATCCAACTGACTTGCAATTAAGTAGTATTATACATATTATGACTCAAAACAAGCATGCTCGATCAGAAGAGGCATGCCTTCATAAAAGTCCAAAAGGTGAAATATTCATTCAAATGGGCTTTTCATACATGTCTTTGTAAGCATGCGTAGTCTGCATAGACCGTTACTGATCACCTAAGTCAAAATTCTGGGTCTAAAGGCCTATCATTCATTGAGGATGTGTGTTAGGGCAATTTCTGAAATGGATTTGACTAATTTATCCTGATAACGTGAGTCTCGCTACTGAATTGTCCGAATGACTTGATATGAGAAAATGTAATCTATGTCCTATATGTGCATGTGTGTGTGAGCATGCCTGGGTCTGTATGAGCCAATGCTGACCCTTTGACTCATTTTTCTGGGTGTGGGGTTGTATTGTCGATTGTGGACATGTTAGTTTGCCATCCCTGAGACTGGTCGACGTTTACTTACCTAAACTTCTCGAAACCCGATAATTGCTGCTTGCAGCTATATTTTCTTCTTCTTATTATTATTCTTTTTTTTTTCCGCCATAAAACGCATTGCCCAGCCCAAACCGTAAGTCGTAGAAACTCGAGACTTTGTCAGTTGGTTGTAGTCTGTGCAGGTTACTCAGATACAGTGACCCAGCCAAATCGGCCCATAGGTGGCGCTATAGCGATGGCCAATGCGTTTGGGCTCAATGCTCGTAAACCGGATGTCGCACAACAAAGTGTTTTGGTGTCATTGGAATCCTTGGCTCCAAACTTAAAAAATGGCTATCTCCGATTTCATTTCCGGTATGCAAATTTTTCCGCTAATTTGCATTTTATAAAAAAAAAAAAAAAAAATGAACTAGTCCCTGGATTTTTGCCCGATCGGAACCAAACCAACGCTGATGAATTCTGTGGAGTGTGAATATAAATAATCATAAAAGAAAGTTGAAATTTCGATTCAGGGTCGCTAGGGGGCATCAAAACGTCCGAACCGGAAGTAGCCTATTTCACTAAAATGACCATAACTCGTGAACCGTTTGAGCTATCTTCACGGGGCTTAGACCATATGTGTAGACCCTCAGTCCGGGGTCACAATAAAAAAGACTCGGTGTTTGGCCACTAGGTGGCGCTATAATAGCAAATAACTCGAAAAGGGCTATAACTACGCAACCGTTTGCCCGATCGACTTATTATTTGGTATGGTGTGTCTTTGTGTCATGCACCGTGACTGTATAAAAGGACTTTGGCGTTTCTCAAAAAACATGGCCGCCATCGGCCAATGAATTTTGAGCACTCATTAGACAGGGTTAACGGAGGCCGATCGAAACGACACTCGCTGGGCTTGTTCGACTCGTGGTCCTGAAGGTCTGTAAGAAATATGAACTCATTCGGCCACCGGGGGGCGAAGTAACGTTTTTAGAGTGCATAAACAATTGTGTATCACGTGACATTTGACATATACTCAAACTATTTACATCATATGATAGCTCTTCTCATTCTGAACAACTTTGCCTCTGGACACGCTTCTGTCGATCAAACGGTTCGTGAGTTATCGCTGATGATGTCAAAAACCTACTTTCGCGAACTAGTCCTTGGTTTTTCAACCGATCGGAACCAAACCAATGCAGATGACTTCTGTGGAGTGTGAATGTAAATAATCATTGAAAAAAAGTTGAAATTTGTTTTCATACACGGTAGGGGGGGCCAAAAACTGAACTGGGCGGAGCCTATCACATTAAAATGGCCATAAATCCAGAACGGATTAACACATCATCATGGGGCTTGGAACATATGTGTAGACCATCACTCCGAGGTCACCTACAAAAGAAGGTGGCGTTTGGACACTAGGTGGCGCTAGACCAGTAGAAATGGCTAAATTGACGCGTATTTCATTACTTAAACAATTGTGTATCACGTGACATTTGACATACACACAAACTATTGATATCATATGATAGCTCTTCTCATTCTGAACAAATTTGCCTCTTGATCCATTGATGTCAATCAAACGGTTCAGGAGTTATTGCTGATGATGTTAAAAACGTACTTTTGCAAACTAGTTCTTTGATTTTCAAGCAATTTAAAAATTTCCACCATAGTACAATTCTCTGGACTCTTCTAGGTCAATAATGATCAAAAACATGTTGAGTTTTTTTTGTTGTGTGACCATTACAGGGTCCTTTATTATATTAACGTGAAGAATGTACGTTAAAGGTCGCTACTCCTTAATAAATAATCCAACTGACTTGCAATTAAGTAGTATTATACATATTATGACTCAAAACAAGCATGCTCATCAGAAGAGGCATGCCTTCATAAAAGTCCAAAAGGTGAAATATTCATTCAAATGGGCTTTTCATACATGTCTTTGTAAGCATGTGTAGTCTGCATAGACCGTTACTGATCACCTAAGTCAAAATTCTGGGTCTAAAGGCCTATCATTCATTGAGGATGTGTGTTAGGGCAATTTCTGAAATGGATTTGACTAATTTATCCTGATAACGTGAGTCTCGCTACTGAATTGTCCGAATGACTTGATATGAGAAAATGTAATGTATGTCCTATATGTGCATGTGTGTGTGAGCATGCCTGGGTCTGTATGAGCCAATGCTGACCGTCTGACTCATTTTTCTGGGTGTGGGGTTGTATTGTCGATTGTGGACATGTTAGTTTGCCATCCCTGAGACTGGTCGACGTTTACTTACCTAAACTTCTCGAAACCCGATAATTGCTGCTTGCAGCTATATTTAGGGTTCGAGCCCGTAGGGCTAGAAACCTATTGTATTTGTGGGTTTTATTTCTTCTTCTTATTCTTTTTCTTATTATTCTTCCCTAAAACTGAATGGGCAGCCTAAACCGTAAGGCCGACAGAGCTGAGACTCGGTCAGATGGTAGTAGTCCTTGTCGCTACTCAGATACATGGACCCAGCCAAATCGGCCCATAGGTGGCGCTATAGCGATGAAAAGCGCGTTTGCACTCTTTACTCCTAAACCGTTTGTCGCACACCCAAGTGTTTTATATCATTGTAATCATTGGCTCAAAACTTAAAAAACGTATATCTCCGATTTCATTTCCGGTATGCAAATTTTCCCGCTAATTTGCATTTTATGCAAAAAAAAAAAAAAAAATGAACTAGTCCCTGGATTTTTGCCCGATCGGAACCAAACCAATGCTGTAGAACTCTGTGGAGTGTGAATGTGAATAATTATCCAAAAAACATTGAAAATTCGATTGACCGTTGCTAGGGGGCGCCAAAACGTCTGAACCGGAAGTGCCATGGTTGACTAAAATGGCCATAACTTGTGAACCGTTTGAGCAATCTTCATGGGGCTTGTACCCAATGTGTAGACTCTCAGTCCGGGGTCACAATAAAAAGGAATTGGCGTTTGGCCACTAGGTGGCGCTATAATATACATGAACTCGAAAAGGGCTATAACTATGCAACCGTTTGCCCGATAGACTTATTATTTGGTATGGTGTGTCTTTGTGTCATGTACCATCACTGTATAAAAGGACTTTGGGGTTTCTCAAAAAACATGGCGGTCATCGGCCAATGAAGTTTGAGCACTCATTAGACAGGGTTAACGGAGGCCGATCGAAACGACACTCGCTGGGCTTGTTCGACTCGTGGTCCAGAAGGTCTGTAAGAAATATGAACTCATTCGGCCACCGGGGGGCGAAGTAACGGTTTTAGAGTGCATAAACAATTGTATATCACATGACATTTGACTTATACTCAAACTATTGTTATCATATGATAGCTCTTCACATTCTGAACAACTTTGCCTCTGGACACGCTTCTGTCAATTGAACGGTTCGCGAGTTATCGCGAACGATGTCAAAAACCTACTTTCGCGAACTAGTCCTAGGTTTTTCGACCGATCGGATCCAAACCAATGCAGATAACATCTCTGGAGTGTGAATGTAAATAATTATCAAAAAAAAGTTGAAATTTTCTTTCACGGTTGCTTAGGGGCGTAAACATTTTAAATAGGCGGAGCCTATTACATTAAAATGCCCATAACTCGAGCACTATTAGAGATATCATCATGGGGCTTGGAACATATGTGTAGACCATCACTCCGAGATGACTTACAAAATACCGCAGCGTTTGGACACTAGGTGGCGATATAACAGTAACAATGGCAAAATTGACACATCTTTGGTTGCCTTAACAATTGTGTATCACGTGACATTTGACATTTACACAAACTATCGATATCATATGAAAGCTCTCATAATTCCAAACAAGTTTGGCTTTTGAACCATTGATGTCGATCAAACAGTTTGTGAGTTATCTGTGATGATGTTAAGAACCTACTTTTGCGAACTTGTCCTAGGTTTTTCAAGCGATTTCAACATTTCCACCACAGTACAATTCTCTGGACTGTCTAGATCAATAACTATCAAAAACATCTTCAACTTTTTCATTTGCATGACCACTACAGGGTCCTTTATTATATTCAAGTGAACGGTGTACCTGAAAGCTCGCTTCTCCTTAACAAATAATCCAATTGACTTGCCATTAAGTACAATCATACATCTTATTAGACTAAACAAGCATGCAAGATATGATGGTTATCGGACAAGAGATACGTTTCCTGTCTCACAGGAACAAGGTGTTAGACATATAAAGCACTACACATTAAACGTTGCTCCATATTCACACGTCTATAAACATAGAACATGTCTGGCTGGTTGTAAGATGCTGTTTTGCTTAACATAACACACACCTTTATTATGTACACCAGTTTAATTGCATGTAAACCCAAATATCTACTCAGCAGTCACATGGCAGCAACTCAATGCAATTAGGCATTTAGACGGGGTCATTGCTTAAATGGATGTGACCAAATGAACCTGAAAAAATGATTCCCCTCAAGTGTACTCTATGTGCATATGTGTGTAATCAGGCGTAGTGTCTGTGAACCGTTGCTGACCGTATCTATAAGTTTTCAGGCGTTGGGAGTATCTTCCACTTGGGTTGTTTAGGATGAGAGTCCTCGGCCTACTTGATGAAGGCAAAGATGCTTTAGATGCCTTAAAAGTGCTCGAACCCGCTAAATGCTGCTTGCAGCTTTAATTCTTCTTATTATTATTATTATTCCGCCATAAAACGCGTTGCCCAGCCCAAACCGTAAGTCGTAGAAACTCGAGACTTTGTCAATTGGTTGTAGTCTGTGCAGGTTACTCAGATACAGTGACCCAGCCAAATCGGCCCATAGGGGGCGCTATAGCGATGGCCAATGCGTTTGGGCTCATTGCTCGTAAACCGGATGTCGCACAACAAAGTTTTTGGTGTCATTGGAATCCTTGGCTCCAAACTTAAAAAATGGCTATCTCCGATTTCATTTCCGGTATGCAAATTTTTCCGCTAATTTGCATTTTATGAAAAAAAAAAAAAAAAATGAACTAGTCCCTGGATTTTTGCCCGATCGGAACCAAACCAACGCTGATGAATTCTGTGGAGTGTGAATATAAATAATCATAAAAGAAAGTTGAAATTTCGATTCAGGGTCGCTAGGGGGCATCAAAACGTCTGAACCGGAAGTAGCCTGTTTCACTAAAATGACCATAACTCGTGAACCGTTTGAAATATCTTCACGGGGCTTAGACCGTATGTGTAGACCCTCAGTCCGGGGTCACAATAAAAAAGACTCGGTGTTTGGCCACTAGGTGGCGCTATAATAGCAAAGAACTCGAAAAGGGCTATAACTACGCAACCGTTTGCCCGATCGACTTATTATTTGGTATGGTGTGTCTTTGTGTCATGCACCGTGACTGTATAAAAGGACTTTGGCGTTTCTCAAAAAACATGGCCGCCATCGGCCAATGAATTTTGAGCACTCATTAGACAGGGTTAACGGAGGCCGATCGAAACGACACTCGCTGGGCTTGTTCGACTCGTGGTCCTGAAGGTCTGTAAGAAATATGAACTCATTCGGCCACCGGGGGGCGAAGTAACGTTTTTAGAGTGCATAAACAATTGTGTATCACGTGACATTTGACATATACTCAAACTATTTACATCATATGATAGCTCTTCTCATTCTGAACAACTTTGCCTCTGGACACGCTTCTGTCAATCAAACGGTTCGTGAGTTATCGCTGATGATGTCAAAAACCTACTTTCGCGAACTAGTCCTTGGTTTTTCAACCGATCGGAACCAAACCAATGCAGATGACTTCTGTGGAGTGTGAATGTAAATAATCATTGAAAAAAAGTTGAAATTTGTATTCATACACGGTAGGGGGGGCCAAAAACTCAACTGGGCGGAGCCTATCACATTAAAATGGCCATAAATCCAGAACGGATTAACACATCATCATGGGGCTTGGAACATATGTGAAGACCATCACTCTGAGGTCACCTACAAAAGAAGGTGGCGTTTGGACACTAGGTGGCGCTAGACCAGTAGAAAAGGCTAAATTGACACGTATTTCATTACTTAAACAATTGTGTATCACGTGACATTTGACATATACACAAACTAATGATATCATACAATAGCTCTTCTACATTCTGAACAACTTTGCCTCTTGATCTATTGATGTCAATCAAACGGTTCAGGAGTTATTGCTGATGATGTTAAAATCGTACTTTTGCAAACTAGTTCTTTGATTTTCAAGCAATTTCAAAATTTCCACCATAGTACAATTCTCTGGACTCTCTAGGTCAATAATGATTAACAACATGTTGAGTTTTTTTTGTTGTGTGACCATTACAGGGTCCTTTTTTATAATAACGTGAATAATGTACGTTAAAGGTTGCTACTCCTTAATAAATAATCCAACTGACTTGCAATTAAGTAGTATTATACATATTATGACTCAAAACAAGCATGCTCATCAGAAGAGGCATGCCTTCATGAAAGTCCAAAAGGTGAAATATTCATTCAAATGGGCTTTTCATACATGTCTTTGTAAGCATGCGTAGTCTGCATAGACCGTTACTGATCACCTAAGTCAAAATTCTGGGTCTAAAGGCTTATCATTCATTGAGGAGTGTGTTAGGGCAATTTCTGAAATGGATTTGACTAATTTATCCTGATAACGTGAGTCTCGCTACTGAATTGTCCAAATGACTTGATATGAGAAAATGTAATCTATGTCCTATATGTGCATGTGTGTGTGAGCATGCCTGGGTCTGTATGAGCCAATGCTGACCCTTTGACTCGTTTTTCTGGGTGTGGGGTTGTATTGTCGATTGTGGACATGTTAGTTTGCCATCCCTGAGACTGGTCGACGTTTACTTACCTAAACTTCTCGAAACCCGATAATTGCTGCTTGTTTATTTCATTATTGTTGTTAAATGTATGTTCTTATATTCTCTAAAACTTCAGCAACAATCACAAATGGCTAAACAGGCCACTTTATAATGCACACTTTTCTTACATAAATAACTCCTCTGTGCAAACTTTGTTTTTTTTTCCTTTTTTTTTTTAATTTTTTTTTTTTATATTTTTTTTATTTTTTATTTATTTTGGGGGAAAAAAAAAAACCCCCTTTATAAAACTAAATAAAAATTAATATTTTTGGAAAAAAATTTGTTTTTTACATAAAAAATAGACTTGTACTACTAAATATACAAGTGGAAGATAATACCTTGTTGTTTAGTTTAGATTAGCTGGAGCATTGCATTCAAAGTGCAAAGGTTTCAATTCCCCCCAAACACACATTTACATGATAAATAAATTTAACTTAAATGCAACGTAAGCCACTTTGGATATAAACATCTGTAAAGTGTCATTAAAAGCATCTGATATTTGCCAAGTTTTTTCCAGTTTAAGAATTTAATCAAAGATCATTCTTACAGCCTTGAATGTGATTTTGCCAAACTCAGCAACTTCAAATAGGACATAGATTGTTCTACCTCATGTATAATTTATTAGTGTCATTTAACAAGTGTGCACAATTTCAAGGTCAAACTAAATTCTTACAATGATTATTTAATGAATGATATATGAGATTATCGAAATGAGATATGTAACACTGCTTAATGTGTGTGTTGGCACTTGAACTGTTAGTTCCAAGTTTATCAGCTTGGGACAACAAACTGACTAGTGGAAAGAATAGCACATTTATTCAAATGCAATCTATGTTGCCAGCACCACACAAGATGCGCGCTGGTACTTGATCTTCTCTTTCACCACGAGATTAAATGCCTTAACTGGGGTTTACTAGAATTTCATAATATTTCCTTCTTCTCGTTAATTCCAGGACTTTAATCCGGGAACAAACAATGCAAGAGAATTCCTTCGGTGGAGAAAGCCAATCGGACAATGTAAGTGCACTGACACAATGGCAGGCAAATGTGTACCATTAATTTAGCAACAATTGCGCTATTTATCTTACAAGCATGTGTCAAATAATGCACTGAATGATTGATTTGATATTGAAGGCAGTTAAGACGATTGTTAGTCATGACTAATACATTTATAAACACATTTTAAAAGGCTATATACAAACGTCTAAAAACAGAGATACTGAACCAGACAGAGCAGCTTTGACTGTTTGAAACTCGGAACAGATGGCACAGGTTGAAAAAGGATGATCTTTCACGACAGCGCATGTTGTTTCGTTTTGTAAATGAGGCA
The DNA here is from genome assembly GCA_037178815.1 of Barbatula barbatula. NCBI lineage: Eukaryota > Metazoa > Chordata > Actinopteri > Cypriniformes > Nemacheilidae > Barbatula > Barbatula barbatula. The sequence goes on along the minus strand of CM074084.1, from coordinate 16,269,129 downwards.
AACACCGGCAGAGGGTGGGTTTGATGCTGTCACCCGCTATCAAGCGCCCAAAGCATCATTTCAAACATTTCCCACAGAAGAAAGAGGGCATGCTGACTTAAAACGCAGTACCCCAGACATCACTCACAGCCGGTGGGATGCGGTGTGGGTTGTTTACAAAAACTTACCACAGGTTGGTGGTAGTAGTTAATGATCAGAGCTGTGAACCAGAGGTCATCCAAGGTTCAAACCTCAAGCGTCGTGAACTGGAGTGTTGTAAAGTTTCTATTCCTTCCTTTCTCTTGCTTCCTTTATTATTCTGAAAGCCACCTAAACTTAACTTAAACTCAGCTGTCTCAAAGGGGTTAGTCTTTATAGAAGTGTACTTGAATGTGTTTTGGATTAGAATAATGATCGTGATGAAGAATAACTGTAATATTTATAATATAAGTGATTTCTATTTCATTTTCTTTTTTGCATATAGGAGCGAACCTGTTGTCATTGTGATGTTAATAGTTTATTTAAATAATTTAGGAAAGTAATACTTTCTTCGTGGGTTTGCTTCTTGCTGTCTCTTTCATAGGTAAACGTTGTTCAATAAATGTGCACAGAATTCTGTGGTATAAAAAAAATTATACTTTGAGACACATGTTGACTAAAGCAATGCATCCTTGACTGATCTTGATTTCCAAGAAAATTCTGAATTCAAAAAAATCTGTGATCAAAGCAAAAGAAGAAAGAAAATTCTGCTTTTGAAGCCTGCTTGTTGAATATCATCCAATCATTCTTGATAAAGTACCCTGTCTGGGTGCTGGTATGAACCCACGTGACACTGTAATTATTCCCTTCAAAAATCACATTTACCAATCTTTCAGATGCAGTGGAGCATTACAGAGACATCAGTAATGATAATTAAAATGTTTATATATTCAACGACTCTGTGAAAACACTGATAATTGGATCAAGGCCTTTCTTATTTACTCACATATTTCGCACGAGTCGGCTGACGGCTTGCATTTTCCATTTGGACAATAAGAGTGTTATCCTGAATGGGAGAGAGTCTTTTGCTCTGTTGCTCTCAGCCATGGCTCTTTGACATTATCCTGTAGAATATAATGTTTTTATTCAGTTGGCATAGATGAATAATGTTCAAAATAATAACAATTATTATTTTTATTATTTAATGAAATTGTTACACATAATAATCATGACCACGTACAGTAAAGCTATCATTAACAATCATTGAATAGGACTGTGTAGTATAGACATGGAGAAATAAATGAACTGAACCCGTACAATTACAAGAAAGCGGGCACGTGACCGCTGGTGACGTAAACTTGAACGTCTCGCGACAACATTTAAAATGTCAGAGCGACTTCAGGTGTGAAATAAATTTAAGTAGTTATCGTGTAATATTGGGCCTAACATTCACTTGGCATTTTAATTCAAAATTCGAGGATACGTCGAGCATCTCACGGTTTGTCAACTCATCCCGTATAAGCGCGCGTGTATGTCAGGTAACGTACGCCCAAGTACGCAGGTAAACTCACGCATGCGCAAATACAAGCAAAACGTACGTCCACAACACAACTATTAGCACGTAAGTACGTGTGGTTGTTTGTTTGTTTTGCACACGTGTAGGTTTGTATCCTAGATTGTAATTGTAGGCTATTTGTAACTTAAATCCCAATAATAGCAAGTTCAACGCCTGTTTCACAAAGTTTCTTGTTTGTTTCGTGCAACCAGCGCGACGCTTAGTTCCCGGTCAAGCTGTCGTCACACTTGACTTTTCCCTCCATTGACTTCCATTCATACGAATGCGACAGACCGGAAACGCAAGCCAAATTTTGCTGTGTAGCAAAATTCAAGTTTGGTGAACTCTGGCCAGCGAATTCACATCACTGCGTGATCTCTTGGTACAAAAATGTAAAATATGGAGGAATCGCACCCGCCCATTTTCGTACCACTTTTCCCTCCAATGACTTCCATTCATACGCATGCGAATGCGACAGACCGGAAACCCAAGCCCAAAATAGGTTTTAAGCATTAAACCTATTTACCCATTTAAGAAATGTCATGTCATTCAAAATGGGAATAAATTGATTGCTTCTAAAGGCCATGAGGCGATTAAAAAACTGTTTCAGAGTCATGTTCACATGGGACCTAATGTTTGGCTGGCTGCATTGTCTTAATAAATACAATTCAGTAATTAATATGTATGAGATGTTAAGTTTAGCTGTGAATGGCAATCGCTGGAGACTTGTTTCTATAGTACAGGAAATTTAAAAAAGAAACTGAAAAAGAGAAAACACCCTGTAGACTTGTCTTTGAACACAGTGGTTACCGGTTATTTCAAGTGGAGACCTGTTTTTGATCCAAATTATTATGGAATCATTTATAACTTTCGGATAGTTGAGGTGTTTTTCATAAACTGTGTTTTAACAAGCAGCAAAGTCAGTGTCTAAAGGAGCATGAAGGGTGGAGCTTCTATGTGTAAATCAATGGGGATTTGAGTTTCTTGTGTTCAGGCTGTTTGGGGAAAGCTGGTCTCTCTGTTTTAGATCGATATCTATGAGGGTGCTTTCATGTGTCTTCACAGCATCTTGTCAATATATATGCGTGCGTGTGTGTGTGTGTGGTTGTGTGTATACTATATACACATTCATACACACATATACATACATACACATATATAATCATACACACAAATATATATATATATATACATATATATATATACTGTAGAGAGAGAGAATCACACAGTGTGACACAGATATCAATTTAATGTTGTATAGCCATGTCTTTGAAATAAATTCCTAGTTCATTGTTTAGGATAGACATTGCCTTTTTCTGAAACTGAGCTGCGCATTATTCAGTATATCCAGTACTACAAGACTAACAGGTTTTAAGACGTCAGTCATCCTCATTCAGCTGAATAAAGTGTTTGTTTTTGCTGCGGACTTGAAACATAAATGCTTTATTTTATTAAAAGGTGGAACTATTGTCTGAAAAAAGTGACAAAGAAAACAAGAAAAGCCCATTACTTTTTTTCAAGGCATTCTATTGTGCAATGCTGTAGGCCGAAGTCGGAAATTGCAATGTCTAAAAGTATATTTGTTCAACAGATATAAATTAATTTCATTCAAACCCTTAATCAGTTAATCGTGTAGCCCTCCACGGGTTAATGGAACACGGATGACTCATTCATTATGAGCTCATTATAAAAAGTATCAAATGATCCATTTAAATTCACTTTAAATTGCTCAGTTAAGCTTTGTGCGTGTAAATGTTGCTTTTTTTCTGTTGAGTAATTATTTAGCAAATCAACAATCACAGTCTAAAGCCGTACAGGAAAATAGAGCAAGAACTGCACTTTTGAATCGATTCTTATTTTTGGTAAAATTGAGTTTTGTTTTGTTGCTTAGAGCATAGGATTGGATTTGTGAGCTTGATGCCCTCACGTATGATTTCAGAACAGATTCGTCGCCACTCAATTTAATGTAAATATGACTCATGATCCACTTCAGCTTGGGCCTTTTTGGTATTTCATAAAAGCCTCATACATAATGAATTAAAAAAAAAATGCAATACATTTCTGGAAATGTCTTATTGCAACTTTCTTACTCTCGCAGGTCTCAGATTGTTCCCTGGAGTCTCCAGACTCATGTCCAGTGACCTGCATGGAACCCTTCATGATCCGCAGGCATTCCTGCCGGACGATCCAGCTGCCTCCTTTGGCATTCAGGCAGGCGGAGCAGTACTACTGTGAGAGAAAACCGGAGACTGAGACGTCCCAGCCGCGACCCACCAGCCTCCCTCTTAGAGCTCCCCCTCTTATTGCCATCACCTCTGCAGACACAAGCAGGTACTGAAATCGACCAGATCTCCCCCCCATGACGTGGGTTCACAGCAACAGCTTCCAAATGGAAACACCACACATAGAATGAACTCCAGACCTTTAGCATGCTTCATTTATGAAGACAATTTTTAAGGAAAAGCCCATACCTGTTATTAAAACAGCTTTTGATTCAACTGTCCAGTTACTTTTGGTCCTTAAAGGGATAGTTCTTGCATTCTTGCATCATTTACTCTACGTTGATTTATTCAAGACCTGTATGACTTTGTTTCTTCTGTGGAACACAAAAGAAGATATTTTAAGAAATGTCTTTGTGATTATGTTGACACAGTTGAAGTCAATGGTGTCCAGTGTTGTTGAGTTCTTTAAAATATCTTTTGTCTTCTTTTGACAAAAGGTCATACAGGTTTGGTATGACACGAGCTTAAATGATGCAAGAATTCCTTTTAACCATCCCTTTAAGAGTATGTCATTTTTTTGCGAAGACATATTATGTACATTTTAGATTACACAAACTCACTTTAAAAAGTAACATAAAAGGTTAGAAAAACTTTATCGAAGTTTGACGCAATATAGTGGACCAGTTCAGTGGTCCAAAGACTGAATGCAATCCAAGCGGAGCACCTAATAAAGATGTCTCAATCATAGCCAGTGACTCACGATCATCATCAAAATAAAACAATGATTGACAGTCTTGCCACCTAGAGACTGAGAGCGTGTCAATCAAGTGTTCAGTGACACGCAACATCAGCTCCCATCAATGGTACATCAAGCCCAAGAGACTTGTTTCCCATCTGTCGGTGGTGAAACTCTTTCAATATCCTAAGAGGCTTGTCTTCTAGGCCGATATTTTAAATATTTGTGTACATATTTTCCTTTATCATTTGGTAGAACGTGAGGCTAGCCGCAACAAGTCATGGGTTGAATCCACATTCAGAAGTTGGTGCAAGTAAGCTGTCTGTCGAATAACAAACGTATGAACGTAAACTTTAGTATGTCTAGCTCTAATAATCTGTTTTGCTATACAGCTTTGGTTTGTTGTTCTTATTGTGTTATATCACAAATCATTTCTGACTGATCACTTTTGGTATGGAGGTTTTCTTTGTCTTTTAGCAATTATCTGCTTTGCATTGCTTAAACATTATAGTGCTAAAATGATTATGTCTTACTGCCCGCTGTTAAATTGCATCTGTTCTGGATATACCGGCAACCTTATTGTGCATGTGCATCATATTCTTGCTTCATTCTAGCTGAGAGGGTGTAATTCACGACTCTAGGTCACGTATCCCTCTTTGCAATTCAGTAAATATTCTAATAGGATGACTTCAGTGGTTAAATTGCCTAGATTCTTCTTCCCCCTGCATTGCCTTTAATGGACCGAGCGCATTTATTTTGACACCTCTCGATTACACACACTTATCTTTAAACTGCCTTCCTGTCATCCCTGTGTCAGAGGCAGGACAGTCATTTCAACAATGCCTTGTTTTCAAGTGTTGACTCGCATCCTATTTGATTGAAAATCTAAAAAGAGACAAGGACCAAAGAACAGATTTGCTGTCAAAAGTAATTTCATGCTTATAACTTCAGAATTCTGTGTGGTTGTTTAGTCATTATCATTCGCTCAAGTCAAACCGACACCTAAAGGATGCTGTCAGGACTACTCAGCTCTTGAGAGGAAACCTGAGACAGTGAATGTCGATCTGGCCGGATGTTCAAAGAGGTCAACCTCATCATATTAAAAACATATAATAGACTACTTCAGCCTGAAATGGGCGTAAAAGCAAGCAGTAAAGGTTTTCATAAATGTTCCTGATCACATAAATTGGTACAATAATAATAACAGTTTAAATATATAAACACGAACAAAAAATAAGCAAATACAAAGTAAATTAGATTATTGATAGTATTAAGAAATAAATTATGTTCTTCAAAGTTACCTCTAGCATAGCGAAAAGCTCTTAGGCTCCTCCCCCCGGGCTGTCAATCAAACCGAACCAAATTAATATTGATCTCCTCCTCTCCCGGCATCACTTCTGTGAAGTGAAAGTGAGAGTACAAAGGTACGTTCGCCTTCTGGACGAATTGTTCGCTGCTTGAACGGACCGGAAAGAATCAGTTGATGATTGAAGACAGAAATTAGCAGAAAACGCATTTATATTCGCGAGGTTCACGTTGTTATGGAAATTACGAATGAAGCGCGCGGAAGCAGTTATGCATGCGCACCATGAAGTACAGGACAGAATGGAGCGACCCGGTACACCGATCAAAACTAGTCTTCTCAAGCTATATCTAAAGGATAGTGACTTTTCTGCAATTAGACACTTGGTGTATTTGTATATTTTATGTAGAATATTATAGTTTTCGTGAAAAATAGCAATACGGCGCGGTGCCTCGTGAATGTTATCCAAGTTTCGGACAAATCAAATCACGCGTTGCAATAACAATAACCTCACACAAGGATAGTTGTGATATTTTTCTACCTTTCGTTAACATCGAATGCAAGTATGGATGCTGGCAGCGAGGTTTCCACTATTGTTTCTCCTGGTGCCGATGTTAATGCCCCAAAACATCTTTGGAGACAACAGAGCCCGGTTCCTCTTCAGCTCCAGCACGCGCGCAAAAACCACCGGGTGAGACAGAGGGGCTTTTCAGACACCGAGAAGTACCTGAAACCCAGGACCATGGACCGGACTTATGCCGTTGACACCGGTGACCGTCCCGGTTTAAAAAAATCCAGAATGTCATGGCCATCATCCTTTCAGGGTCTTAAACGGTAAGAATAAGGTTTTTGTAGTTTCCCATAGTAAACAGTGCGGTTGATGGTTGTTTGTGTAAAATTGTAAAGGTGAATACGTTATAAAGTTTAACGAGAGAATGATCGTAAATGTGAACCAAGGAGTGCGTAAAAGTGGAGCATTTGCATCGTATGCCACGTCCATCAAATAGATCACACGACATCGTAGAATTAGGCTCAAAAACAGCCCAATTTTACACAAGATGCTTAGTTTGTAGCCTTTACATGTTTTGCATTTCTGGTTTATGATATAGAGATATTTATAGAACTTTATGAAAGGCGTGCAATTGAATTTGATGTTGGCATATTTCCATTGAAACAGGAAGCTCAGATGAGACATGTGGAAGGACTTGAACGATATGTTTGCTATTGGTAGTTGGTGGAAGGTTGTATGTAGAAAACATTGTATTGGACAAAAAATGTATAAGCCCCTGCATGCAATGTAAAATGTAAAAATAAGGAATCGATATTTTAGTTTTTTTCTGACAAAGAAAGACATTCATACAGTATAATATGAGATGTCTGATAAAACTGTAGGAATATTTTAAAATCCAGGACAGATGTCCTCAATGCTAGCAGACTAAAAACAATCAAAATGGTTTTAAAATGTACATACATTTAAAAGATAAATGTGTCTGTTGAATATAATGTGACGCTTATTGGAACAGGAGGTGTATTGAGGTTCTTATAGATTTTTCTGTAATGGAAGAAACAGGATGATGTGCACTTACAGATGGATTGCAGAAGTAGGCAGTCAGATCCAGATCAGGGTCAGATAAATAAATAAGCAAATGGCCAAGCAAAAAGCTAAATGTGTTAGGTTATTCAATCCATATTTCTAATTAACCCAGAGCTTAAGGCGATGCTTCTCCTGATGAGTTCGTGCGTAAGAACATCTCATGTCTATTACGCTCTGGAGGACCCTGTGGAGGACTGTGTCCTTCACGGCTCTCCCTAGTTTCTGTGCATGAGAAATAAGATTGTTTACACCCATCACGGTCCAAATTCATTACTAGCTGAACACTAGACATTCACGTTGAGTTCCCTGTTGGTCTGATACTTGGCAAGAAGAGACCTACCGTTCGAATCGTTCCCAGAAGGAAAGCAGGTGTTTATCAAAGTCTAAGTTAGGGCAGCGCCATGCAGATACACTTTAATTTGCTGGTAAAGGACTTAGTCAGATCTTATAACTTTCAGTCACGTTATGCAGTTAAATGTGTTTTGTTGATTTTTTATTTTAGTGATGTAATCGCACGACGTTGCATAGCCGTAAATGGAAATCTGTCACCTTGACAGCCATTGTAGTGCTCATTGTCTTTCCCTTTTTTCTGTCCTTTATTTAATTTCATTGATTTTATGTCAGCCCCTTCCTTCAGAAAGATCTCTCTGGGCACCTCCTAATCAGCTCACTAGTTCAGTTGTCAGGGCACAAGAGTCAGACATTTTTAATGCACATTGGCTGCTTACCATATTCACTTACTGTAAATGTCATGCTGTGTTCTTAAGTCTCTCAAGTCGCCAGAGGAAGAGCGTACACTGAAATCTGTACTTTAAAAAATACTTTTCCAAAATTTCCTCCACCCATGTGCATGTCAGAGAAAAAAGTCATGCAAGCTTTTAAATATGAAGGTCTGTTCACACCAAGCAGATTCCACACCGCATTTCTAATAAAAAGAATACAGATGAACAATATAATTGTGATGTGAACACTTTGTGATTTTTTTAAAACTGATGAATGAAATAACATTGAAAGCAAATCAAAATCCATTATAGTTTAAAGGGCTATGAAATGTTATCTTTCTGGTGTGCATGGGCCTTTTGAGTTATTTGAAGAGCTTTTTTATGTTCTTTTACTTTATTTTCTACAATGTTGTTTATAATAACCAGCTGAACTTTAATGCTCAAAATCCTAAATATTTAGAAAGTAAATGAGTCAATGGTGACTCAATGTTAAGTAAAACATTTTTTGTATAATAAATAAGTGTTTTTGATTTATGACATAAGTGTTCAGTGTAAACAAGAATGAGGGGAAAACAATTGATGTAAATCTAGTTTCTATCATTTTGGCAATAATTGCTTCATAAGTCCATTAAAACAAATTTTCTCATTAGTGGAGAGATGAATTTCCTATGAGACTCCTGGAGACAATGAAATTCAAGCCTCCCATTTAGACGCATTAAAACCGCGACCAGACTGCATGACTCATTTTGGAGCATTATCACAATGTTATTTTACTTTTTACCTTAGGTTTTCTGGCGTGACCAAATCAATGTTTTTGAGGATCCAGTCAATAATATCTAGCGGCAAGGTTGCAAATCGCAACCAACCGCTCACTTCACCCCTCTTTTTCGAAACACTACGACATCTGACAGAACATGGTGAATTACATGCAAGGGGACCCGTGGTGTATGTAGATATAGCTCATTCTAAGGTAATAAAAACATAACGCTTTGTTGTGTGAGTTCTTTATACACATTTTAAGACATAGCTATGTATATTAAATTGCATTTCTATCAATACATCATCCCAAAAATTACACACTGGACCTTTAATATAAGCGACTCAAGTGGCCATAACTCAGACAGTTATGAGTCCCTACGGAATAGTATTATACCCTTCAAATATCCATAAAGTCTTTAGTTTGATCACATTTATAAAGACAGATACGGCTTTATGGTCATTTCTGAAAACATACACAGCATGTGGGGGATATGGGGGGTTTGGAACCAAAGCATGTGCGCACCCATTTCTAACAAAACACAGACATATGACTCAGTTTCCACCATCCATGACCGCGCCATCCATCAGTTTCAAACTCTCCAATCTCCAAATCCAGCGTTATGCCCACCGTTTATAGAACATCCAACACTAAAATGCCGTGACCAAACAAACACACACCTTTCACTATCGCAAGAGTAACAAGCTGCAGCTGCAGCCCCGCAGCACAGCCAATGTTGATGGTAAACGAGTCTTGCTCATCGGTTGACGTGTGGGTGGGCTATTTCTTTCGCCTTGGCGAGAATTGCCCAACAAGGACTTACTTCGTATTAACAAGATAAGTTGTTAATACGAAACGGTTATGTTGTCATGTTCAGAAAAACGTTCCGAAACCTATACGAACGCTGGGGCAGTGTATCGAGCACAGAAATACTACGTCCAACTCTTTTTGAGTTGACCATGTCAAGCAAGAGAAGACAGCGCGTTTAACATTGTAAACAAGTCAGAATCCATGAAACACTGTTGCGTGCCCCCTGTAAAAGTTTGGCTGCATTGACAAAAGCTATAAGCCAATGGAAAGTAAAATCCTTTTATAAAGTGAGCTCTACTGTGTTGACCTAGAATATTTTCTCTATTAAAGAGAGAGTTTACCCACAAACAAAAATACGGTTAACATTAACTCGTCATTTCACTCCAAACCTAAGTGTTTCTTCTCTGCGAACACAAAAAGGCTTCTAGTTTTACAATACAATTAAAATGAATGTTGGTCAAGAATCAGATTCAGTCTTTGACATTGACCTGACTTTTATGCTCATCTTTTAGTATTCGAGGAACTGAAATATAACATTGGGGGTGTGCTATTGCTTAGACGTGTGTGAAGAAGTGTGTGACAAGGGCCCCGGTGTAAATTATGACTGAACCTTCCTGCTGATAACCTTCTCTGTGCATTGTGCCAAGGAACTAGGGCAGGCTTGAAAGCATCCAATCTATGGTGGCGGATCCCAGGCATCGTATGCACTGGTCGATGAAACTTACCCGTGATGTGAGCATGTGTGCTGCACCGCTCTGTCTGTGTCTAGGCTATTATGTTTCCAGAAATGTTTATGCTTCAGTGATATGTTTTTGTTGCACACTCTGACTTTGTCTGTCAGGAAGCATGTGTTTGGTTTCCAAAGCAGTCTCAGTTGCTTCACCGCTTCGTACACAGACACTCGGACAGCCAAATCCCTCAGAGACCTGATATGAATCATGGCACAGAACCGCCTGTATTCGCAGACAAAGGTTTTTCGTTTTCCCGACACATGAACGCTTTAAATTCAGATCATTCCAGGTGCACATGGAGAGCTCACCGTTAAAATAAAACAAGTCCAGGAAGCTGGACGATACATAACATATTCTAAAATGACTAAAAGTGGCAATTGTTGTTCGGTTAAAATTATGTTTCCTTTTAAGTTTTTCGGAGCCACTACATAACATTTCCAAAGGCTTAAAATATGCAACATTTAACGTAAAGCAGATTTAATATAATTGTCATGTCTCATGTAAGCTCCCATCAATAATGATCAATACGGTTCCATTTGTATGCTCTGAAAGGTTCATTTATACAGTTCACATTTGACGGCAGAGATTACTGATAATGTCTAGAGGCTTTTACCCATGATGAAGACTGCTGTCTCTCAGGAGCGCTTGATTGATGTGCAACAACTCCATGTTAATCAGTGATCAGAATGGATACAGATAAGCTCCTAGCTATGGTGTGGCTTTACATTAGTAAGTACATTGCAAAAAAGAAAAACACGTATCTGAGAATTATAAAAGGCTGGATACCCCTTTCTTTGGATAACTGGAAACATCACCTCACAGGGCTCCAGACCAACTTTTTGTACTAGGAGCACTGTAGCCCCTGACTGAAATTTTTAGGAGCGCAAGAAGAAATAATATATTGATAATAAAAAGACTCACAGAATTGACAATGTGCAGTTTATTTTCATCTCAGAGGGATATGACATTACCAGGGTCATTCGGAATCTGCAGACGTTTTTATTTAATCCTGTGCTACAACTTTGGAAAAATGATCTGTGTTCTCACTGAATTCTGTGGTGCAGTGTTAAATACGTTTACATTTGTACAGAAGTAAGTGTAAGTGTGTCAGAGTTCTAGACTAATTTTTCCCTTTCTCATTCGACCTTTCATAATGATCTCGGTTGATGAATCATTCAATTAATTTGTCGCTCTGTCTTTTAAAATAGTCGGCTGTAGACACTTATAAATCCAAAATAAATGCAAAGAATGTTTGCATTTGTTATTTTATTCAGTTGTTATTTAGTTTTATATATTGGCTATGAAATGATCTGACAGAAATATAACATGTCACACTCTTCACAATCCTCCTTTATTGCCCTCTTTGCAAATGCTGTTATTTTGCCAATTTAAAAAAATTAAATTAGCTAGCTCAAAACTCAAAATTGACTCCGAACTAAATTATTATATATGTAAATTACTACACATTGTCATAAATACATTGTTTAAATACGTAATCTTACTAACCATTCTTGTTAAATGGTCTAAGCACGATTGTGTTCTGAGGTGTTTTGAGTGACTGATTTGATGGGTATTTCATACGAGTTCTTTCAACAAAATGAATCGGTTCAAATGAGTCATTACGTCACGATCAGACATTAGCGGATGTTGACGCGCTGTTTATTTTTCACAGTTGTTAATACATCGCAAAAGATTTAAAAAGTGAACACAGAAAACTCTTCACTGGATGGGATTTCCCTTTATGTCAGCTGCATGTGGGAACACTTGTCAGGGAAGAAAGTTATTTATTTGTTTACAATTTTAGGTTTGATTATTAAAATGATCATTTGATTCTTCATTTTATTACTAATCGTCACTCCCGGTCCTCCATACACAAGCCCTCTGCTCGCTCTTTCCTGCACTTATTACGAGCACATCGTTCACCACTCATAAATTATGGAAGGTAAAAAAATCCATCAGAGCAAACAGCGAATCAAAGTAATGCGCTCACATTGTGTCTGTAAACTTGTCAATGATGAGCTGAGCTGTGACAGACGCTACGACAGCGAGAGACATCAGTCACCTAGCAGCGCACGGGTGCAGCTCCGGACTCTCTTTCTAACACACACATAGGCCTATACTGGTGGGCTTGTCATCTGCTCATCTTTTCATGTGAAAAGGCATTTTGCACATGCGCATCAGTATAGAGCCCTGCCTGAAAAGGTGTCTTCCAGTCTCGCTTGGCTCTCATTTGAATGTGTGGCCTATTATTTGTTTCAATATAGGGTTGCCATCTGGTACGCATAAAAAGTGTGGTGGACATATTGTGCCATTTCCTTCTTAGGCAGATGTGTTGTGTTCATAGAAGACGTAAATTAGACAGGTAGCTGACTCCTGAAGCATGGTTCAAATCACGGCTAACCAGTGGATTATATTAGGGGAGATACCCTCTGTAAAAGTAATTTCACCTGTCCCTATTGATAAATCAAATATTCCCATAATATTCATGACGGTTTTGCTAAGAATCGTCGTATAATATGTGAAATTCACAAATATTCAGAATAGTGTGATGACCGAAATGCGTGTACTTATTATGTTTCATAAAAGTAATGTTATCGAATTAGTTTCACAATTTTATGTGTGTGAGATAATAGCAAAGACTGATAAAATTGTGTTGCTCTTTTAAATGTATTGTTTACCCATAAAGAAAAATTCTGTCAACATTTATTTACCAAACTTGTATGTCCCTTTAAGCCAGTACAGTGCTAATTCACAAACATTCGATTCAATAGTATTTCTGTAGTGCTTTTTACTATTTAAGTTGCGAAGCTACTTTGCAGAAAATTCATTTTAGAACAAAAACTGAAAGTTATAAACAAACTACAGTTAGTTCAGAATGTAGCTGCCAGAGTTCTAACCAGGTCCAGAAAATACGATCACACAACCCCAATTTTATCAACCCTTTACTGGCTACCCATTAAGTATCGTATTGACTTTAAAGTTATTTTAATCACTTATAAAGCCTTAAGGGTTTAGCCCCTACCTACCTAACAGAGCTTCTATCACACTACAACCCATCACGCTCTCTAAGATCTCAAAACGCACAACTTTTGATAACACCTAGAATAACTAAATCCACCAAAGGGGGTCGAGCTTTCTCATACGTAGCACCTAAACTCTGGATAACCTTCCTGATATTATTCGAGGATCAGACACACTCGCCCAATTTAAATCTAGATTAAAAACGCATCTTTTCAGCCAAGCATTCACTTAATGCAAAATATGCTAAATAAACCACCAGGAGATGCTGACATTAGATGTTATTTACTAGAATAATTGGATTTATTATATAAAACACCATGTAGCGTGTTTTACCCTTTCTTGGGTTTTTCGTTTTCCCCCTGTAAAGCTGCTTTGGAACAATGCAAATTGTGAAAAGCGCTATATAAATAAAATTGAATTGAATTGAATTGAATTTGTTAAAAATTGGAAAATATATGTAAAATTTGCAATGATACCATGATTATGATTTAGATTTCACATTACAACCTGTAAAAAAGACTGTATGACTGTACAGTCAATGACTGTTTTCATGGTGTTGTTAAGAAAGTTTGTCTTAATATACATCCACAGGCACCCAGTGAGCAAGCCAAAGACAATCGAGATAAATATAGAATGTCATAAAAAAAATTGTTTTAGATATATCACCCAGTCTTACCTGTCACCTACAGTGGCCGCCACAATTATTGGCACCCTTGGTAAATATGAGCAAAGAAGGCTATAAAAATAAATCTGCATTGTTTCTCGTTTTTATCTTTTATTTAGAAAATCTACAAAATTCCAACATTGCCTTGAAGGAAAGCTATTTGAAGTAGGGGAAAATCTTTCTTCCATACATGTTGGCCACAGTTATGGCACCCTGGTATTTAATACACTCCGCAACCTCAATTAAGAAAACAGTTCTGACTATTTTCTTTTCAGATCCTTTAAATCCTTCTTCAGTTCATCCCACTAAGTTTCTATAGGGTTCAGGTCAGGGAACTGGAATGGCTATGGCAGGATCTGGATTTTTGTGTTCAGTGACCAATTTTTGTTGATTTGGATGTTCGTTATGAATGTGCTGATGGACGATCTAACCACGACCCATTATATTATTTCTATAAGAGCAATTCAGGTTTTGATTTTTACTGTTGGTATTTGATATATAACAGGATGTCCAGAACCTCTGGTATAATAGTATGTTCACATCAATGAAGATCTGGTGGTATATTTAACTGTGGGCATGGGGGACTTTTTATCCCTTTGTGCACCACACCTATCTTGTGTTATTGCTGCCAAAAAAAGCTCTTTCACATTTCATATGGCCAGTCCTGGTTGAAGTTCCAATATTGGAGGTTAATATGGTGGAGTATATTTTAGCATGAGAGCACAAGATTTGTTTCCTGAACAGTGTCCCAAACAACTTTATTGTTATGGATTATTGCCCTTATTTTGAAATGGGATTTTTTATTGTTTCAACCATTTCTTTTTAAATCCATTTTCTATTTTGTGTAGCTCAACAATCTTTTGCTGCACATCAGAACTATATTCTTTGGTTTTACCCATTGTGATGAATGGTTAAGGGGGTTTGGGCATTGTGTTACTTAATATTATCTCCTGTAAAACAAGAAGTCATGAGTCATGTGTGTCAGAAAATGTAAATATGAATGAGAATATACTTTGGAGATATTTTACTCATAAGAATTTCTAGGGGTGCCAATAACTGTGGCCAGGGTGTATTAGATAAACAAAAAATTCACAATGTGATATTCCCCCCATTGAAATGTTGGAATTTTGTAGATATTTTTAAATATAAGATCAAAACGAGAAACAATGAAGATTTAGCTCATATTTATCAAGGGTGCCAATAATAGTGGAAGGGACTTTACATCCTAACTGACTACCACCAAGAATCAGTTAAGTGTCCTATGAATCACCACTTGAAAAAGAATCTGACCCACTTCTCAGATAAAAAGAACTGAATACAGTCAAACATGATGTGATTAGTCACAGAAAAACAGGCACTTTAGGGGGTCTGTAGTCTTGAAAAGAAATTGATGTCAGACATGAAGAGGACTCAAGGGAACTAATGTCGCAGTCGTTTTTTGTTACCATTGTGGTCAATGATCACCGTACTAAATTTTCCTGGAAACTCCTTCGATTTTCTTTACCAATTATGTTTCTCTTGGGTGCAAGTGCACATAATGATTCTTCTGATTCTCTCAGGTATAAATGTTGTGTAACCGTGCCTCCGTACCACGCAGTCGTGTCTTTTTCTCTCCGAGGTTTTGAATCAGTGTTACACGACACCTTTGGAGGATTAGGTCTAGTCTCTTAAGCTCTGATCCCAGGGGTTGGTCTACCTGCAGCCTGTACCTCGCTCGGTTTACTGTGCTACTTTCCCTGGCAACAATAGAGAGCATACATCATAGCAGCTTAAGACTGGGTGGCGCAGTGAAATCCAATATATTTGAGATTTGATAGACGCTCGTTGTTTGCTTATGTTTGCTGAATGCGTTTACAAAAGAATAGAAAATTGCCTGGTTGAGGGATCTGAGAAACCTACCGACTTAATACAGAAGACTCACAGGTATAATTTAAAACGTAGCTGGGAAAATGAGTACACCGAATCTGAATCACTTTGCTGAATTCTAATGAAACTTGCTTTTCTCAAATTAATATTCATTCAACGACAAGGGAAAGAAAATAGCCCAGAGCCAGAGGTATAGGACAAAAGGATGTCAGAATAAAAGAGCATGATCTTTTTGACCTCACACACATGCACATTTAACATGGTTGAGTCTTTTTATTGCCTTGTTTAGTTTTTAAACTAATATTTTGTGTCCTATTGAACATAACCCTCATGTAAGCTTTTTGCATTTTAATATTTATTTTAATTAAAACATAACATTTTTACTGTATACATGTTTGGGACCACTGACTGGCCCAGGTGAATTTTGATTTTAAAATTTGCGAGGGCATTTTATCCCAACCTTAGGCACACATATTTACCTTCACAGCACAGTGATTTTTCTCTCACTCTGAGGTAATGTTGTGTGGGATTACAAGGGAACAGCTTGAGAGCGGTGGAGTGAATACTGCTTTGCGATTGGTCGCTCGGGTACACTCAGCATCAGTGTCTTGAGAGGTCACCCTGGCAAACAGCCGAATGGAAGGTTATGAAGAAGTGTAAGGTAGATATAGCCTTTTTTGTGGTTTGGCAAATAAGACGTCACATGCGTGTGGCACATTCACATATTTGTATGATAAGCTGAAATTGAATGTCATTCCTCTTGCACCCCCATAGAAAAGAAAAATCAAAGTGAGGTCATTTTAATGTCTCATTTGTTTCTCCTGGACAGTGTTATAGGAATACATTTTCGATTTTTAGAACTCGACCATTAAATGATCTGATCTACGTTGTCCGCATGAATTTCCTAATTTTTATGAAATTTAAATAAATGTCATTAATTGGTTGACATCTTTAATGTCAACCAATTAAATGAAACATAACTGAGAAAACCCTTAAGTCTCGAAAGCTGTGAAAGAGCAACCTCTGTGCAATAAAATTTTACCTGACAATATTTCATCTGTAAATGTAGTTGTCATCGATTAAGGATACTTAAGAATAGATCGGCATCTCACGTTACCGCCATCCTTCCGTTAGGATGTAGGATATGTGTAATGTGGAAAACATTAGAACCTTATCCAGTGTCTCATGCAACTGCATGATGTAGAGGTCTTTTTCTATTTCATCTATGTGCAAATTGTATTTCAATGCTAGCAGCTTTTCCATGTGTTATATATGCACCTTAATGAAACATATTACAACAGCAAATGTGCTTGACAGCCCCTTCCCCACCTTAAATCAAGGTGACTTGGTTGAGATCCCCTGTTGAGAATTCACACAGAATTTATATATATATAAATATATTGTCGGAGATCACTTTTGGCCATTACTGTATTTGTAGATAAGTGGCCCACATCAGTTTCCTGCCAGTATGATATTCTGTCAATATCATGGTATTGTAATATAATGATTTTTGTTGCAATCTTGTTTTTCCTTCATCTTTATTGGGCTACATTACAAAGGCTCTAGACTTTAGATACAAAGTATATATGTGTTTCCCTCATTATGATGGTTCACTGTAGCCATCGTCAGATGCCAATTTGGTAGACATCACCCAACCCTATCAGCCGTAGTCAGTCAATAACATCTGACTGTTGACGTTTACGTAGAAAGTACACAGAGATACGCACACTGCCACCTTTTAATTCGTTCACTGTCATGTGAGAGAGGGGCTGTCAAGGTGCTGCACCCAACATGAAAGAGAAAGAGAGAGAGGCACTGAGCGCTCGCAATGCTACGGTGAATTAGGCTGTTTTAAATGGTAAAATATAAATGTAAATGGGAATCATGAAAAATCTATTCATGGTGGCCAGTGTTGATAGTGTGGCAGGCCGCAACGAATAAATCAATATGGGGAACAGACAACACAACAATATGTTTTTATGAGAAGTATGTTTTGTGTTGAAACTATGGCGGGTCAATTATGAATGGGAAACACTGTGTATATTATATTGCATTTCTATCAATAGATCCTCCAAAAAATGACACGCATCATCTTTAAGTTTCACCAATGTACATCATGATGACCCTGCCTGTAAAAATCCAGTTTTCCACATAAAATCATCCCACATAATGTAAATTATATTAGGCTATAAGCCATGTCAAAGATTGAAATTATAACTGAAATCAAACTGACGCTGTTATCTCAGAATCAGATTACAAAACTTTAGCCTGGTTTGCACGGATTGGGTCGCAGCGCATATTGAGAAAATTGCAATAACCCCATGTTTTATTAGATCATGTATTTTGTGTCTTCATTTTTCATAATTATATCCTTTTACTACACTAATAACTGTCTAAAGAAATGTAAATGCTGCTTTGCAACATTGCATAATTATAAAAAGTGGTTTATAAATATGATTCAAATGAATTTAATTAAACACACCTTCCCCCATTCTGCAAGGTGACATTAGTTTGATGCACTGCGTGTACTGCATGCCCTTGCTACAGTACATACACAGTACATTCACACACAGCTTAGCTCCTAGTCAAAGTCATCCATACCTGTACGTACCCTTAAGGCTAGAAACAATAGCGCGGGTAATACCTTTTTGTTTTCCTCATTAGAAAAGGCCTGCTGGGTATATGGTCCCTCTGGATCAATAGCTCACAATAGCTTTCTCTGTTATGAGTGTGTTAAAGTAATTGGGGTAAGTGTAGATTAATGGTTAATGTCAATTCTTGAAGAGGCGTTTATACATTTCTGAAACTGTCTGTCACTCACTGCTTTCTAAAAAAATATCTTACTGCTGGTATGATGCTTTTTTTATAGCTCATGGGACTTGAGGATGTTATCGGTTTCTTTTGACTGAAGTTTCAAAACAAATGTTTTTTTCTTGAGAGAAATCAAAAGTAAGAAGCAAGTGGAGTGTAGAGCTTAAAATAATTGGAATTTCATATGTATGTGAATATTTGGATATTTGACTTTTGGAGTTAAGGTCTTTAACTAAAACTAAAGATTACCAGGTGTTGGTTTTGGTCAAACAGCTGAGCAAAAATCTAAGTTTGCTCTTTATTTATTGTCCTTTTGCTTTCATTCGAAGATTTTCATTCCACTGGGTTAAGATTTTATAATACTACGCCAGTAGATATTTTTAAGCTGCCCCACAGGAGCACTTTTGCTGAATGTAGATTATGCAGATGAGATACACAGACCGTCTATATATCTCAATAGTTTCATTAGAAAGGCAATGAATATGTATGAGAAGCCAGCTCGATTGTTGACATCATTTCACGACTGCAACTTGTTTTTTTCTCATCCTTTGTCTGACCTATTCCACAATAATGTGAAAATGTAGCCTATCCCAGATTGGACAAAAACATATTTTTCTTTGTTTTACGGTGATCTGTGGGTATTAGGGGATATTAAAATGAGAACATGTTATGACTTACAATTCGAAGATTGGACATTTACATGTTTCGAGGAGGAAGAAAACCTGAATTCAATGTACTTTTCCACGACCAATTTCCTTTTTCTGATTTGCAGTCTATTTGTCGTGTCTTCTTCTTGTTTCTCTCTGCCCTTTCTTGTAGAATTCCTTTCTCTCCTTCCCTGATGACCAATTACCTTGTCAAGGTAAAACCATCTGTGCTTTTTCAGATTGCTCCTTTATTTGGGAATGTGTGTTTGTCTGTCTTCTTTTTTTACTTCTTGCCTGGAGATCTAAAACAATATGCCCCGCTGGTAATTTATTGTACGTGTTGCATATTATTCTCTGGTAAATATGTCAAGCTTTGAAATCTGAAAGGAATTAAAGGTCTCTATTGTGCTATAAATGTTATTATGACAGTGATAATATGTACTGGATTCTTAACCCTAGTGAGAAAGCTCACATATTTCCTCTCAGTCCTTCATTTGGTTTCCTTCTGTGTTGAGATCCAGGTGTACACCAGGCGTTGGGGCTGAACACACAGCAACATGCATTATTCATCGGGACTGACAATACAATGAAATGTCTTTTAATTGAGTTTTGACTTGGCTATTAAAGCCACTAGCACAAATGTATTCATTATCAGCTTTGCTTGGCTGCACGAAAGGACGCTATTGGTCTTCTGGCAACTTGCAGCCTGTCTCATCGAAACGTGGGCGAGATTAATTACTGGACATGAAGTTCAATATTTGCTTTGCCAGGGGAAAGGCAAAACAGACATGACTTAAAATCTGTTAAATATTTAGCTTTACATTGGGTCTGTGTATTGGTGTCGTAAATCAAGCGAGGTGAGTAATAGATTAACGTGTTGTTTAGAAGGAAATGAACCCATGGTGCTGCCTGAAGTGTTGAAGGCGTCCATAGTACTGTTATTGGCTTTGGCTGTTGTTTGTTTACGGTGGAGGTGCCTAAGGGCTTTGAAGAAATGGTTTCAGGGATGTGATAGGCCATCTTTGCTGCTAGACTACTTGGTTTTTCTCATCTCCTTGAAGTGCCGGCCTCTGAAGGGGAAATATGTCAGTTCTATGGCTGTGTGCAGACAGATTGGCAAGGAAAAGATTAATTAAAATGGCCGTCAGGCAGAAAGAATAATACTTGCATGCTAACATGTGCAGTTTGGCTATGGGTTATATTTAGTGGTGCACAATTGTCGGCCATATCGTATCGACGGATAAATGGTCATTTTTAATGTCATCGGTATTGGCCAAACTTAGGCCGATATACTATTACGATAAATCATAATCATAAATACATAACTATGTCTTCAGAGGTGTTCAAAGATATATATCTTATATTACCTTAGAATGAGCTATTTCTATCTACATACACCGTGGTTCCCCTTACATGGAATTCGCCATGTTGCCTTTAATCTTTAAAGACTAAATCAAAATTACATTTCAACCGTATTTTTACTGTGACAGTAGTGTATGTGAGTAAAGAAAGAAAGAGAGTATATGCTTGAAGTGTACTTTATTTTGGAAAGTTGGAGAAACACTGTCCTAAATGAACATCATGGTGTTGTTGGCTGCCTCTTTTCCTCTCCTTTTCACCTTCATCCAGAATTTGTTTGATATGTGTTATATCAGAAGACTGGGGTAGAGAGACCATCCCCTTACACAAGTTTTGTCCTCCAAATAGATTTGACATGTATTAGATTATATCTTGCTGAAATACCAGTCCTCCGCCCACCAATCTGGATCCAGTAGGAATGTTGTGTGATCCTGATAGATTTTCAAGAGACTCTCTGTCTTCACGGTTCTGTGAAATTGATCTAGATGTTTCCTCAATCCCCAAGACTCCAGCCACCAAAACAACCCGAGACAATCACAGTGGGGGTCCATGATTCAATGTTGTTATGACACAACTTTAAGACACATTTCAAAGTACAGCATCTCTACTAAAGCCTTCAGTTGACCATTCACTGTGTTACAGATCCTTGGATGAAGGGTTTCACGGTCATAGTAAATGTCAAACTTGTTATTGTAGAGAAGGGGGGAGTGTTCTTGATAGCTGTGTATTTTAGGAATTCTATTTTGGAACATCCGTAGTTGAAGGGGATAGTTCACCCCAAAAAGTAAATTCTGTCATCGTTTATTCACCAAACCTGTATGACTTTCTTTCTTCTGCAAAACACAAAGGAAGATATTATGAAGAACGCTGTTGACCAATCAACACTGGCCTCTAGTGACTTTCATTGTATGGACTTAAAACCAAAATACATTTCTCAAAGTATCTTCTTTATGTTCCATAGAAGAAAGAGCCATACAGAGGTTTTGAGCCACATGAGATAAAGTGAATAAATTAAAGATTTTACATTT
>CM074084.1:16211667-16247245 GCA_037178815.1 Barbatula barbatula | reverse complement strand
CTACAGGCTCTGATACGCTTTGAAAATAAACGTCTCGGCCCAGGAACTTCAGACTTCTTGAGTTTGAAAGCACCTTCGCTTCAATTTAAAAGCCAACAACAATGAAAATCGGATACTCATTAACAAATTGTCCAAATGATTTGACAGTCAGAAAAATAACATTCTTGTAGTATATGTGCATGTTTCTGTAAGCATGCATAGTTTCTATGAGTTCATACCTGTCATTTTTCTGTGCGTGTGTGTGTTGGACTTTGATCCTTCATGCGTTTGTTGTGGTGTGACCCCCTAAACTGTTCATGAATGCATGACTGCTTTTGACTGCCTTAAAACTCGAAACCCGATAAATGCTGCTTGCAGCTTTAATTAGGGTTTCGAGCCCGAAGGGCTGAAAACCTATTGTATTTGTAAGGATTTTTATTAGGTTTTACTATTGTATTTTGTAAGGATTTTTATTCTTCTTATTATTATTTTTCCGCCATAAAACGCATCGCCCAGCCCAAACCGTAAGTCGTAGAAACTCGAGACTTTGTCAGTTGGTTGTAGTCTGTGCAGGTTACTCAGATACAGTGACCCAGCCAAATCGGCCCATAGGTGGCGCTATAGCGATGGCCAATGCGTTTGGGCTCAATGCTCCTAAACCGTTTGTCGCACACCCAAGTGTTTTATATCATTGGAATCATTGGCTCAAAACTTAAAAAATGGCTATCTCCGATTTCATTTCCGGTATGCAAATTTTTCCGCTAATTTGCATTTTATGAAAAAAAAAAAAAATGAACTAGTCCCTGGATTTTTGCCCGATCGGAACCAAACCAACGCTGATGAATTCTGTGGAGTGTGAATATAAATAATCATAAAAGAAAGTTGAAATTTCGATTCAGGGTCGCTAGGGGGCATCAAAACGTCCGAACCGGAAGTAGCCTATTTCACTAAAATGGCCATAACTCGTGAACCGTTTGAGCTATCTTCACGGGGCTTAGACCATATGTGTAGACCCTCAGTCCGGGGTCACAATAAAAAAGACTCGGTGTTTGGCCACTAGGTGGCGCTATAATAGCAAATATCTCGAAAAAGGCTATAACTACCCAACCGTTTGCCCGATCGACTTATTATTTGGTATGGTGTGTCTTTGTGTCATGCACCGTGACTGTATAAAAGGACTTTGGCGTTTCTCAAAAAACATGGCCGCCATCGGCCAATGAATTTGAGCACTCATTAGACAGGGTTAACGGAGGCCGATCGAAACGACACTCGCTGGGCTTGTTCGACTCGTGGTCCTGAAGGTCTGTAAGAAATATGAACTCATTCGGCCACCGGGGGGCGAAGTAACGTTTTTAGAGTGCATAAACAATTGTGTATCACGTGACATTTGACATATACTCAAACTATTTACATCATATGATAGCTCTTCTCATTCTGAACAACTTTGCCTCTGGACACGCTTCTGTCGATCAAACGGTTCGTGAGTTATCGCTGATGATGTCAAAAACCTACTTTCGCGAACTAGTCCTTGGTTTTTCAACCGATCGGAACCAAACCAATGCAGATGACTTCTGTGGAGTGTGAATGTAAATAATCATTGAAAAAAAGTTGAAATTTGTATTCATACACGGTAGGGGGGGGCCAAAAACTGAACTGGGCGGAGCCTATCACATTAAAATGGCCATAAATCCAGAACGGATTAACACATCATCATGGGGCTTGGAACATATGTGTAGACCATCACTCTGAGGTCACCTACAAAAGAAGGTGGCGTTTGGACACTAGGTGGCGCTAGACCAGTAGAAATGGCTAAATTGACGCGTATTTCATTACTTAAACAATTGTGTATCACGTGACATTTGACATACACACAAACTATTGATATCATATGATAGCTCTTCTCATTCTGAACAAATTTGCCTCTTGATCCATTGATGTCAATCAAACGGTTCAGGAGTTATTGCTGATGATGTTAAAAACGTACTTTTGCAAACTAGTTCTTTGATTTTCAAGCAATTTCAAAATTTCCACCATAGTACAATTCTCTGGACTCTCTAGGTCAATAATGATCAAAAACATGTTGAGTTTTTTTTGTTGTGTGACCATTACAGGGTCCTTTATTATATTAACGTGAAAATGTACGTTAAAGGTTGCTACTCCTTAATAAATAATCCAACTGACTTGCAATTAAGTAGTATTATACATATTATGACTCAAAACAAGCATGCTCATCAGAAGAGGCATGCCTTCATAAAAGTCCAAAAGGTGAAATATTCATTCAAATGGGCTTTTCATACATGTCTTTGTAAGCATGTGTAGTCTGCATAGACCGTTACTGATCACCTAAGTCAAAATTCTGGGTCTAAAGGCCTATCATTCATTGAGGATGTGTGTTAGGGCAATTTCTGAAATGGATTTGACTAATTTATCCTGATAACGTGAGTCTCGCTACTGAATTGTCCGAATGACTTGATATGAGAAAATGTAATCTATGTCCTATATGTGCATGTGTGTGTGAGCATGCCTGGGTCTGTATGAGCCAATGCTGACCCTCTGACTCATTTTTCTGGGTGTGGGGTTGTATTGTCGATTGTGGACATGTTAGTTTGCCATCCCTGAGACTGGTCGACGTTTACTTACCTAAACTTCTCGAAACCCGATAATTGCTGCTTGCAGCTATATTTAACCTTATTTTTATTTTATTCTTATTATTATTTTTCCGCGCTAAAACGCATCGCCCAGCCCAAACCGTAAGTCGTAGAAACTCGAGACTTTGTCAGTTGGTTGTATCTGTGCAGGTTACTCAGATACAGTGACCCAGCCAAATCGGCCCATAGGTGGCGCTACAGCGAGGAAAAGCGCCTTTTTGCTCGTAACTCCTAAACCGTTTGTCGCACACCCAAGTGTTTTATATCATTGTAATCATTGGCTCAAAACTTAAAACCCTAATGGCTCCGATTTCATTTCCGGTATGCAAATTTTTCCGCTAATTTGCATTTTATGCAAAAAAAAAAAAATGAACTAGTCCCTGGATTTTTGCCCGATCGGAACCAAACCAACGCTGATGAATTCTGTGGAGTGTGAATATAAATAATCATAAAAGAAAGTTGAAAATTCGATTCAGGGTCGCTAGGGGGCATCAAAACATCCGAACCGAAAGTTGCCTATTTCGCTAAAATGGCTATACCTAGAGAACGGTTTGAGATATCTTCACGGGGCTTAGACCATATGTGAGGACCCTCAGTCCGGGGTCATAATAAAAAAGACTCGGTGTTTGGCCACTAGGTGGCGCTATAATAGCAAATATCTCGAAAACGGCAATAACTACCCAACCGTTGGCCCGATCGACTTATTATTTGGTATGGTGTGTCTTTGTGTCATGCACCATGACTGTATAAAAGGACTTTGGGGTTTCTCAAAAAACATGGCCGCCATCGGCCAATGAAATTTGAGCACTCATTAGACAGGGTTAACGGAGGCCGATCGAAACGACACTCGCTGGGCTTGTTCGACTCGTGGTCCTGAAGGTCTGTAAGAAATATGAACTCATTCGGCCACTGGGGGGCGAAGTAACGGTTTTAGAGTGCATAAACAATTGTGTATCACGTGACATTTGACACATACTCAAACTATTTACATCATATGATAGCTCTTCTCATTCTGAACAACTTTGCCTCTGGACACGCTTCTGTCGATCAAACGGTTCGTGAGTTATCGCTGATGATGTCAAAAACCTACTTTCGCGAACTAGTCCTTGGTTTTTCAACCGATCGGAACCAAACCAATGCAGATGACTTCTGTGGAGTGTGAATGTAAATAATCATTGAAAAAAAGTTGAAATTTGTATTCATACACGGTAGGGGGGGCAAAAACTGAACTGGGCGGAGCCTATCACATTAAAATGGCCATAAATCCAGAACGGATTAACACATCATCATGGGGCTTGGAACATATGTGTAGACCATCACTCTGAGGTCACCTACAAAAGAAGGTGGCGTTTGGACACTAGGTGGCGCTAAAACAGTAAAAATGGCAAAATTGACGCGTATTTCATTACTTAAACAATTGTGTATCACGTGACATTTGACATTTACACAAACTATTGATATCATATGATAGCTCTTCTACATTCTGAACAAATTTGCCTCTTGATCCATTGATGTCAATCAAACGGTTCAGGAGTTATTGCTGATGATGTTAAAAACGTACTTTTGCAAACTAGTTCTTTGATTTTCAAGCAATTTCAAAATTTCCACCATAGTACAATTCTCTGGACTCTCTAGGTCAATAATGATCAAAAACATGTTGAGTTTTTTTTGTTGTGTGACCATTACAGGGTCCTTTATTATATTAACGTGAAAAATGTACGTTAAAGGTTGCTACTCCTTAATAAATAATCCAACTGACTTGCAATTAAGTAGTATTATACATATTATGACTCAAAACAAGCATGCTCATCAGAAGAGGCATGCCTTCATAAAAGTCCAAAAGGTGAAATATTCATTCAAATGGGCTTTTCATACATGTCTTTGTAAGCATGCGTAGTCTGCATAGACCGTTACTGATCACCTAAGTCAAAATTCTGGGTCTAAAGGCCTATCATTCATTGAGGATGTGTGTTAGGGCAATTTCTGAAATGGATTTGACTAATTTATCCTGATAACGTGAGTCTCGCTACTGAATTGTCCGAATGACTTGATATGAGAAAATGTAATCTATGTCCTATATGTGCATGTGTGTGTGAGCATGCCTGGGTCTGTATGAGCCAATGCTGACCCTTTGACTCATTTTTCTGGGTGTGGGGTTGTATTGTCGATTGTGGACATGTTAGTTTGCCATCCCTGAGACTGGTCGACGTTTACTTACCTAAACTTCTCGAAACCCGATAATTGCTGCTTGCAGCTATATTTATTATTATTATTATTATTATTCCGCCATAAAACGTGTCGCCCAGCCCAAACCGTAAGTCGTAGAAACTCGAGACTTTGTCAATTGGTTGTATCTGTGCAGGTTACTCAGATACAGTGACCCAGCCAAATCGGCCTATAGGGGGCGCTACAGCGATGCTGAACGCGTTTGCATTCGTAACTCCTAAACCGTTTGATGCACACCCAAGTGTTTTATATCATTGTAATCATTGGCTCAAAACTTGAAAAATGGCTATCTCCGATTTCATTTCCGGTATGCAAATTTTGCCGCTAATTTGCATTTTATCAAAAAAAACAAAAATGATCTACTCCCTGGATTTTTGCCCGATCGGAACCAAACCAACGCTGATGAATTCTGTGGAGTGTGAATATAAATATTCGTTGAAAAAAAGTTGAAATTTCGACTCAGGGTCGCTAGGGGGCTCTAAAACGTCTGAACCGATAGTTGCCTATTTCACTAAAATGGCTATATAAAGAGAACGGTTTGAGATATCTTCACGGGGCTTAGACCCTATGTGTAGACCCTCAGTCCAGGGTCACAATAAAAATAACTCGGTGTTTGGCCACTAGTTGGCGCTATAATAACAAAGAACACGAAAAGGGCTATAACTACCCAACCGTTTGCCCGATCGACTTATTATTTGGTATGGTGTGTCTTTGTGTCATGCACCGTGACTGTATAAAAGGACTTTGGCTTTTCTCAAAAAACATGGCCGCCATCGGCCAATGACATTTGAGCACTCATTAGACAGGGTTAACGGAGGCCGATCAAAATGACACTCGCTGGTCTTGTTCCTGTCCTGGTCCTGAAGGTCTGTAAGAAATATGAACTCATTTGGCCACTGGGGGCGAAATAACTTTTTTGGAGTGCTTAAACAATTGTGTATCACGTGACATACATCTACAGGCTCTGATACGCTTTGAAAATAAACGTCTCGGCCCAGGAACTTCAGACTTCTTGAGTTTGAAAGCCCCTTCGCTTCAATTTAAAAGGCAACAACAATGAAAATCGGATACTCATTAACAAATTGTCCAAATGATTTGACAGTCAGAAAAATAGCATTCTTGTAGTATATGTGCATGTTTCTGTAAGCATGCATAGTTTCTATGAGTTGATACCTGTCATTTTTCTGTGCGTGTGTGTGTTGGACTTTGATCCTTCATGCGTTTGTTGTGGTGTGACCCCCTAAACTGTTCATGAATGCATGACTGCTTTTGACTGCCTTAAAACTCGAAACCCGATAAATGCTGCTTGCAGCTTTAATTAGGGTTTCGAGCCCGAAGGGCTGAAAACCTATTGTATTTGTAAGGATTTTTATTCTTCTTCTTCTTCTTATTATTATTTTTCCGCCCTAAAACGCATCGCCCAGCCCAAACCGTAAGTCGTAGAAACTCGAGACTTTGTCAATTGGTTGTATCTGTGCAGGTTACTCAGATACAGTGACCCAGCCAAATCGGCCCATAGGGGGCGCTATAGCGATGGCCAATGCGTTTGGGCTCATTGCTCGTAAACCGGATGTCGCACAACAAAGTTTTTGGTGTCATTGGAATCCTTGGCTCCAAACTTAAAAAATGGCTATCTCCGATTTCATTTCCGGTATGCAAATTTTTCCGCTAATTTGCATTTTATAAAAAAAAAAAAAAATGAACTAGTCCCTGGATTTTTGCCCGATCGGAACCAAACCAACGCTGATGAATTCTGTGGAGTGTGAATATAAATAATCATAAAAGAAAGTTGAAATTTCGATTCAGGGTCGCTAGGGGGCATCAAAACGTCTGAACCGGAAGTAGCCTATTTCACTAAAATGACCATAACTCGTGAACCGTTTGAGCTATCTTCACGGGGCTTAGACCGTATGTGTAGACCCTCAGTCCGGGGTCACAATAAAAAAGACTCGGTGTTTGGCCACTAGGTGGCGCTATAATAGCAAAGAACTCGAAAAGGGCTATAACTACGCAACCGTTTGCCCGATCGACTTATTATTTGGTATGGTGTGTCTTTGTGTCATGCACCGTGACTGTATAAAAGGACTTTGGCGTTTCTCAAAAAACATGGCCGCCATCGGCCAATGAATTTTGAGCACTCATTAGACAGGGTTAACGGAGGCCGATCGAAACGACACTCGCTGGGCTTGTTCGACTCGTGGTCCTGAAGGTCTGTAAGAAATATGAACTCATTCGGCCACCGGGGGGCGAAATAACGTTTTTGGAGTGCATAAACAATTGTGTATCACGTGACATTTGACATATACTCAAACTATTTACATCATATGATAGCTCTTCTCATTCTGAACAACTTTGCCTCTGGACACGCTTCTGTCAATCAAACGGTTCGTGAGTTATCGCTGATGATGTCAAAAACCTACTTTCGCGAACTAGTCCTTGGTTTTTCAACCGATCGGAACCAAACCAATGCAGATGACTTCTGTGGAGTGTGAATGTAAATAATCATTGAAAAAAAGTTGAAATTTGTATTCATACACGGTAGGGGGGGCCAAAAACTGAACTGGGCGGAGCCTATCACATTAAAATGGCCATAAATCCAGAACGGATTAACACATCATCATGGGGCTTGGAACATATGTGTAGACCATCACTCCGAGGTCACCTACAAAAGAAGGTGGCGTTTGGACACTAGGTGGCGCTAGACCAGTAGAAATGGCTAAATTGACGCGTATTTCATTACTTAAACAATTGTGTATCACGTGACATTTGACATACACACAAACTATTGATATCATATGATAGCTCTTCTCATTCTGAACAAATTTGCCTCTTGATCCATTGATGTCAATCAAACGGTTCAGGAGTTATTGCTGATGATGTTAAAAACGTACTTTTGCAAACTAGTTCTTTGATTTTCAAGCAATTTCAAAATTTCCACCATAGTACAATTCTCTGGACTCTCTAGGTCAATAATGATCAAAAACATGTTGAGTTTTTTTTGTTGTGTGACCATTACAGGGTCCTTTATTATATTAACGTGAAGAATGTACGTTAAAGGTCGCTACTCCTTAATAAATAATCCAACTGACTTGCAATTAAGTAGTATTATACATATTATGACTCAAAACAAGCATGCTCATCAGAAGAGGCATGCCTTCATAAAAGTCCAAAAGGTGAAATATTCATTCAAATGGGCTTTTCATACATGTCTTTGTAAGCATGTGTAGTCTGCATAGACCGTTACTGATCACCTAAGTCAAAATTCTGGGTCTAAAGGCCTATCATTCATTGAGGATGTGTGTTAGGGCAATTTCTGAAATGGATTTGACTAATTTATCCTGATAACGTGAGTCTCGCTACTGAATTGTCCGAATGACTTGATATAAGAAAATTTAATGTATGTCCTATATGTGCATGTGTGTGTGAGCATGCCTGGGTCTGTATGAGCCAATGCTGACCGTCTGACTAATTTTTCTGGGTGTGGGGTTGTATTGTCGATTGTGGACATGTTAGTTTGCCATCCCTGAGACTGGTCGACGTTTACTTACCTAAACTTCTCGAAACCCGATAATTGCTGCTTGCAGCTATATTTATTATTATTATTATTATTATTATTCCGCCATAAAACGTGTTGGCCAGCCCAAACCGTAAGTCGTAGAAACTCGAGACTTTGTCAATTGGTTGTATCTGTGCAGGTTACTCAGATACAGTGACCCAGCCAAATCGGCCCATAGGGGGCGCTACAGCGATGCTGAACGCGTTTGCATTCGTAACTCCTAAACCGTTTGATGCACACCCAAGTGTTTTATATCATTGTAATCATTGGCTCAAAACTTGAAAAATGGCTATCTCCGATTTCATTTCCGGTATGCAAATTTTTCCGCTAATTTGCATTTTATCAAAAAAAAACAAAAATGATCTACTCCCTGGATTTTTGCCCGATCGGAACCAAACCAACGCTGATGAATTCTGTGGAGTGTGAATATAAATATTCGTTGAAAAAAAGTTGAAATTTCGACTCAGGGTCGCTAGGGGGCTCTAAAACGTCTGAACCGATAGTTGCCTATTTCACTAAAATGGCTATATCAAGAGAACGGTTTGAGATATCTTCACGGGGCTTAGACCCTATGTGTAGACCCTCAGTCCAGGGTCACAATAAAAATAACTCGGTGTTTGGCCACTAGTTGGCGCTATAATAACAAAGAACACGAAAAGGGCTATAACTACCCAACCGTTTGCCCGATCGACTTATTATTTGGTATGGTGTGTCTTTGTGTCATGCACCGTGACTGTATAAAAGGACTTTGGCTTTTCTCAAAAAACATGGCCGCCATCGGCCAATGAAATTTGAGCACTCATTAGACAGGGTTAACGGAGGCCGATCAAAATGACACTCGCTGGTCTTGTTCCTGTCCTGGTCCTGAAGGTCTGTAAGAAATATGAACTCATTTGGCCACTGGGGGCGAAATAACGTTTTTGGAGTGCTTAAACAATTGTGTATCACGTGACATACATCTACAGGCTCTGATACGCTTTGAAAATAAACGTCTCGGCCCAGGAACTTCAGACTTCTTGAGTTTGAAAGCACCTTCGCTTCAATTTAAAAGGCAACAACAATGAAAATCGGATACTCATTAACAAATTGTCCAAATGATTTGACAGTCAGAAAAATAACATTCTTGTAGTATATGTGCATGTTTCTGTAAGCATGCATAGTTTCTATGAGTTGATACCTGTCATTTTTCTGTGCGTGTGTGTGTTGGACTTTGATCCTTCATGCGTTTGTTGTGGTGTGACCCCCTAAACTGTTCATGAATGCATGACTGCTTTTGACTGCCTTAAAACTCGAAACCCGATAAATGCTGCTTGCAGCTTTAATTATTATTATTATTATTATTCCGCCATAAAACGCGTTGGCCCAGCCCAAACCGTAAGTCGTAGAAACTCGAGACTTTGTCAATTGGTTGTATCTGTGCAGGTTACTCAGATACAGTGACCCAGCCAAATCGGCCCATAGGGGGCGCTACAGCGATGCTGAACGCGTTTGCATTCGTAACTCCTAAACCGTTTGACGCACACCCAAGTGTTTTATATCATTGTAATCATTGGCTCAAAACTTGAAAAATGGCTATCTCCGATTTCATTTCCGGTATGCAAATTTTCCCGCTAATTTGCATTTTATCAAAAAAAAAAAAATGATCTACTCCCTGGATTTTTGCCCGATCGGAACCAAACCAACGCTGATGAATTCTGTGGAGTGTGAATATAAATATTCGTTGAAAAAAAGTTGAAATTTCGACTCAGGGTCGCTAGGGGGCTCTAAAACGTCTGAACCGATAGTTGCCTATTTCACTAAAATGGCTATATCAAGAGAACGGTTTGAGATATCTTCACGGGGCTTAGACCCTATGTGTAGACCCTCAGTCCGGGGTCACAATAAAAATAACTCGGTGTTTGGCCACTAGTTGGCGCTATAATAGCAAAGAACACGAAAAGGGCTATAACTACCCAACCGTTTGCCCGATCGACTTATTATTTGGTATGGTGTGTCTTTGTGTCATGCACCGTGACTGTATAAAAGGACTTTGGCTTTTCTCAAAAAACATGGCCGCCATCGGCCAATGAAATTTGAGCACTCATTAGACAGGGTTAACGGAGGCCGATCAAAATGACACTCGCTGGTCTTGTTCCTGTCCTGGTCCTGAAGGTCTGTAAGAAATATGAACTCATTTGGCCACTGGGGGCGAAATAACATTTTTGGAGTGCTTAAACAATTGTGTATCACGTGACATACATCTACAGGCTCTGATACGCTTTGAAAATAAACGTCTCGGCCCAGGAACTTCAGACTTCTTGAGTTTGAAAGCACCTTCGCTTCAATTTAAAAGGCAACAACAATGAAAATCGGATACTCATTAACAAATTGTCCAAATGATTTGACAGTCAGAAAAATAACATTCTTGTAGTATATGTGCATGTTTCTGTAAGCATGCATAGTTTCTATGAGTTGATACCTGTCATTTTTCTGTGCGTGTGTGTGTTGGACTTTGATCCTTCATGCGTTTGTTGTGGTGTGACCCCCTAAACTGTTCATGAATGCATGACTGCTTTTGACTGCCTTAAAACTCGAAACCCGATAAATGCTGCTTGCAGCTTTAATTCTTGTTACATCTTGAAGAATTGTGTCTTAAATTGTTAGCATAAACAAATATCGTTGTTAAACGTACTGATAAATTATTTGTATCGGATCATTCTGTGTTAGCCCTTAGGCTATTAGCATTACCAGCCTGCATACTGCTTAACTCGCTGTTCTCATTAAAACATCACTAATGGCTAATGCTTCAGACGTGTTTGTACCTTTGAGTGCAGATGAGGAAAAGCTTGCGCTTCAGTCGGAATTGGAGGCTGTGGAGAAGCAGATCCAGGATTTACTTGAGAAGCAAACACGGCTGCGAGAACGTATAACGGCGCTGGAAACACCCCGTGCTTAAGCTCGCAAATCCGCGGTAAGTTTTCATCGCGATTATAATACTTCTTCCATTTCTACTCCACGTGTTTCTCTGCACAGAGCCCAGGCTACGAGAACACGACCAGCCCAAATGAACTTCACTCCTGCACCGGCACACCAACGGCGAAAGGCGCAAGCCAGGACCGGTGAGATGACTCAGCTACCGCCACCGGTCTTCGAGATCCAGACCAGGAACCGCTTTGCCGCCCTCTGCAAGACAGAATGCAACACTGTGATCATCGGAGACTCGATCGTCCGGAACATACGCACTACATCTACTAAAGGTAAGGTGCGCACTCACCGTTTTCCTGGCGCTTGATGTGTCTGCGCAGGTACCTGCGATCCTGAAGGACAACACTAACGTCGAAGCTGTCGTGCTGCAAGCGGGAGTGAACGACGTCAGAATGCAGCAGTCGGAGATCCTGTAGAGGGACTTCAGGAGTCTGATCGAGACGGTACGCAACGCATCACCCACAGCGAGGATTATCGTATAAGGACCGCTGCCTACCTACCGACGAGGGAATAAGTTCAGAAGACTTTTTTCGTTCGCTCTTTGTAATCAATGGTTGATGTCATGGTGTATTGAACATAATGCTGCTGCTTCATATGTAAATAATTTTGATCTGTTCTGGGAGCGACCTAGTATCTTCCGCCCCACCAAGTTACTGTTATATGCATGAGCCACATCCGGTTGGTCGGGGTGGCGGCGTCGCTACAATATTTAGAAACTTTCTTACTGTAACTCAGAGAACAGAGCATAAATTTGCTCGCGTTGAACATAATTATTCCTAACAAAAGTGAAAAACATTGCTTTCTTTTACATTGGCTACGGTGTATAGACCCCCTGGTCCCTATACTGATTTTCTAAAAGAGTTTGCGGACTTCCTATCGGACCTATTGGTTAACGTTGATAAAATACTAATTGTCGGAGATTTTAATATCCACGTAGATAGCGCTAACGATGCATTAGCACTGGCGTTTACAGAACTACTACAATCTTTTGGGGTAATACAACACATTAAAGGACCCATTCATGGATTTAATCATACACTAGACCTGATTATATCTCACGGAGCCGATCTAATCAATATAGATATTATGCCTCAAAGCGACGATGTCACCGATCACTATCTTATAACGGGTACTTTGCGCACATCAGGAATCAGTCCTTTAACTCGTTATCGACAGGGTAGAACAATCACCTCCGCTACTAAAGATAGCTTCGCAAAGAGCTTGCCAGATCTGACTCCTTTAATAACCATACCAATAAATAAAGAATCGCTCGATGTCATGACTAGGAAATTGGGTACTATTTTCTCTAATACATTAGAAGCTGTTGCACCTACAAAGTCAAAAAAAAGATAAACGAGAAAAATATTGCACCATGGTACAATAGCACCACTCGCGCCCTTAAAAGAAAACTCGCAAACTAGAGCGTAAATGGATAAAAACCCATACCTGTCTAAAATACTAGAAAAAGTAGTGTGCACTCAGTTGTGCTCTTTCTTACAAAATAACAACATGCACAATTTCAGTCAGGCTTTAGATCGCATCATAGCACTGAAACTGCGCTCGTTAAAATTACAAACGACCTGCTTATAGCATCAGATAAAGGCAGTGCTGGACTGGTCTGGCATACCGGGCAAATGCCCGGTGGGCCGACGCACTTGGGGGCCGATATAATATAATATTATATTTTTTAAACGGCCAACGACCGGCCCATAAAGCAGGGACAGTGGCCCATTGGTTCATTTTCCATACTGACACTGGGCTGGCCCAATCATCTCTTAACAGACTCCACCCCCCCCAGTTTCTCGTGTCAGATGCAGTCAGTACTGTCTTATAGAGTGTTCACACCAAACGCAGTAAATTGTGCTATTAGCGTCTAGTTGGACGCTTGAACAGTTTGCTTTTACTCGCTTCATTCGCGTCATGGAGGGGCTTCTGTCAGGCGGCGCCCGTCTAATTGCGAAATGAAACATGGATTTAGTTGAGAGGATAGCTGCGCATTATGTGCTATGGAAGGCTGAAGAACGACGTAGACTCGTTCGGCGCCATGTCTGGGTCCATCAAATCCTTCATTGTTGTTTCGGATTCCTGCCTCTGCTCGCTATGTCATAATCACGTCCCTACTAGAGCAAGCTCCTGGTTCGTAAATGTGGCATGAATTTTCACCAAAGTTCAGATTTTTCAACTCGCGCGAACTATGGGAAGCCAAATAATTAAGTTGGACGAGATTACATTTACAGAAGTCTATCAGTTTTTCCCTACAGAAGACAAAGGAAATCAGGATGAAATACATAATATTTTTTTATTATTATCTTTAATAGTGTACAAGTAAACGGTAGTGTTTTGCATCGATACTTTGAAGAACTGCACAAATGTATAGACTCTATACTATAGAGGCTACGGAAAGACAAAGCAGAAACTTCAATGACTTCCAATATCGTAGTCGGGAGCACGCCAACCTCCTGGAAATTATATAGGACAGTTTACATGTTCAGGTAATTAGGGTTCGAGCCCGAAGGGCTAGAAACCTATTGTATTTGTAGGTTTTATTCTTCCTATTATTCTTCCCTAAAACTGATCGTGCAGCCCAAACCATAGGGCCGACAAGGCTGAGACTCGGTCAGATGGTAGTAGTCTTGCTCGCTACTCAGATACACGGAGCCAGCCATATCGGTCCATAGGGGGCGCTACAGCGATGAAAAGTGCGTTTTCGCTCGTTACTCCTAAACCGTGTGATATAAATCAATTGAATGTGCGTCATAGTAATCTTTGGCTCAAAACTTAAAAAACGTATATCTCCGATTTCATTTCCGGTATGCTAATTTTTTCGCTAATTTGCATATTATGAAAAAAAGATTTAACTAGTCCCTGGATTTTTGACCTATCGGTACCAAACCAACGCTGATGAATTCTGTGGAGTGTGAATGTAAATAATTATCGAAAAAAAGTTGAAATTTCGATTTGCGGTGGCCGGGGGGGCCAAAACGTCGGAACCGGAAGGAGCTAATTTTAATAAAATGGTTATAACTCGTGAACCGTTTGAGATATCTTCACGGGGCTTGGACCATATGTTTATACTCTCAGTCCGAGGTCACAGTATAAAAAAGTCGGCGTTTGGCCTCTAGGTGGCGCTATAATATACATTTTCTCGAAAAGGGCAATAACTACCCAACAGTTTGCCCGATCGACTAATTTCTTGGTATGGTGTGTCTTTGTGTCATGTACCATGATTCTAGAAAAGGACATTGGCGTATCTAAAAAAACATGGCCGCCATAGGCCAATGAAGTTTGAGCACTCTTTAGACCGACTTAACGGAGGCCGATCGAAACGACACTCGCTGGGCTTGTTCGACTCATGGTCAAGAAGGTCTGTAAGAAATATGAAGTCATTCAGCCACTGGGGGCGAAATAACGTTTTTGGAGTGCATAAACAATTGTGTATCACGTGACATTTGACATATACTCAAACTATTTACATTATTTGATAGGACTCCTCATTCTGAACAACTTTGCCTCTGGAACCGCTTCTGTCGATCAAACGGTTCGTGAGTTATCGCCGATGATGTCAAAAACCTACTTTCGCGAACTCGTCCTAGGTTTTTCGATTAATCGGAACCAAACCGATTCAGATGACTTCTGTGGAGTGTGAATATCAATAATTATCGAAAAAAAGTTGAAATTTCCTTTCAAGGTAGCTTGGGGGCACCAAAATAAAAAAAATGGGCGGGGCCTATTACATTAAAATGGCAATAACTCAATAACTATTAGAGATATCATCATGGGGCTTAAAACATATGTGAAGACCATCACTCCGAGGTCATATACCTAAGGCCGCGGAATTTGGAAACTAGGTAGCGCTATAACAGTAAAAATGGCTAAATTGACGTGTTTTTGGTTGCAAAAACAATTGTGTATCACGTGACATTTGACATACACTCAAACTATTTACATCATATGATAGCTCTCCTCATTCTGAACAACTTTGCCTCTGGAACCACTTCTGTCAAACAAACGGTTCGTGAGTTATCGTTCGTGAGGTTTTTGATGTCAAAAACCTACTTTCGCGAACTCGTCCTTGGTTTTTCGATTAATCGGAACCAAACCGATTCAGATGACTTCTGTGGAGTGTGAATGTAAATAATTATCGAAAGAAAGTTGAAATTTCCTTTCAAGGTCGATAAGGGACGCACGCCAAAAGTTCTAATTATGCGGAGCCTTTTACAATAAAATGGCCATAACTCAAGAACTAGCTCTGAGGTAACCTACTAAAGGCAGCGCCTTTTGGCCGCTAGTTCTCTTCATTCTGAACAATCTTGACGCTTTAGACTGCTCGAACCCGGGAATCGCTGCCTGCAGCTATATTTTATTTTATTATTGTAGTACGTTTTGCGCCTAGCCATTTTACCTCAACTATTAATGTTAATAATAGCAGAGGTTTATGGGTAAAATGTAAATGAGTGGCGCCAAATGAACATTATATATGTTTTAATTGGTCAGTGCAGCGGATTGGTTGGTACCCCGCTGTCTCATCCCACTATTGGATTGTTTGGCTTCCCTTACTAACGCTCAATTTGCGCGAATCACACCACAAGTAGGTATAGGTCTATCACCAGGGAGTCAGTCAAGAGAGAGTGAGTACACTGGTCCACTTGCACTGGTACACTGGTCCATGGCACTTAGTTCTCAGCTTTGTAGGTTTTTGGGGGAATGGAACAGTAGATATGCATATCTACAGGGACCGCAAGGATTGTGTACTGGTTGGTTGTGTCCGACCCATTATGGTGGGCCGGTGTGAGTAAAAATGCCAGGGCCCTTTTTTTGTCCCAGACCATAAAGGTAACATCTCACTCCTGGTCCTGCTTGACCTTAGTGCTGTGTTCGATACCGTAGACCATAACATACTTCTAGATCGCTTACACAATTATACCGGTTTTGAGGGACAGGCACTACAATGGTTTAGATCTTACTTGTCAGACAGACATCAATTTGTCCATTTAAATGGGGAATCATCCAATCTAACGCAAGTAAATTATGGATTACCTCAGGGTTCGGTTATGGGACCCGTGCTGTTCTCCATATACATGCTTCCCCTCGGAAACATTATTAAAAAACATGGAATTAGCTTCCATTGCTATGCAGATGATACTCAGCTATATATCTCATCAAGACCAGATGATTCCTCCCAGCTATCCAAATTGGCAGAGTGCATTGAAGATATACAACATTGGATGACCTGTAATTTCCTTCTTTTAAATTCTAATAAAACAGAAATATTACTTATCGGACCAAAGACATGGGCGGGGGTTCTCCTAAGGATTTTTTTCTTCATTGGAGTTTTGGGTTCCTCGCCACCGTTTGCCTGACCGGCTGTTGACATCCGCTTTAGTTTTAATACTCATTAATATAACTTTAAAATGTAACATTCTGTTTAATTTATTTATAATTATATATAGGAATTTATAGTTATAATATTTTACCTGTGTTTCTCTCTTTTATCTTAAATGTGTGCTTCTCTGAAATAATGTGTGTGTGCACGCGTGTGTCAGTGCATGTGTTTATTGTGCTCTGTGCATGTCGAGTTGTGTTTTATGCATGTTGTTGTTTATGAACCCGAGCGTGTGTCTGTATTCTGTGTTTATTCACCTCTTTTGTTTTACCTTGTATAACTTTAATTTTTTGCTTATAATCAATATGGTTCACGTACAGCTGCTTTGTAACAATGAAAATTTTAAAAAGTGCTATATAAATAAAGTTGACTTGAATTGTCACACGTCTTACTCACAGCACCACTGAAGCTGCCAATAAAGTGATGTTGTTTTAGCGGTCACATTTTTGTGCTTCTCATGCCCATGATCCTAATTATTGCCAGTTCTTTTTTAAAAGGACACATTTTCATTACAAAAATTCATATTTTAATCTGAGTTAAAAGGAAACTTGACCCAAAAATGAAAAGTCTGTCATCATTTACTCATCTTCCAAATCTGTATACATTTCTTTATTCTAATGAACACAGAGAAAGATATTTGGAAGAATACAGATTTTGCACCCCATTGACAACCAATTTCCACTTTCATCTGTGCTTTTTTTAAATGTGCCATCTCAACTATGTCTATATAATCTGGTCAAGAAATAACTATATTAGCTCATTATGTGGTAAGGATTTTTCTTACAATCTTACACTCTGTCCTAACTTCTAAATGATTTCTTCAAGAAAACTCACAATCATCTGCTTCGTAGACAGCCGTCCTCTGACAAACCATAATGTCACATAAAAGTTGGCTTGAAGGGTGAAAAAAAGGTCAACAGTGAGTAACGAGAAATAGAACTTGTAAAACATCTTGGGTTTGGGCAAGAGAAACCACGAGCAGTAAAAAAACAGCGAAGGATTGGCAGGTATAAGTTTTCTCTGCAGGACACCCGCAGGAGACCAAACTCTCACACGCACACCCTCCGCAACTCCTCCCCGAACCTCTTGTTCGTGATTTAAGCTTGTTTTCGGGTTTAGTGTTTTCTATATAAAACGCGCAATGTTGCCCTTTGGAACTTGGCCCTGCATTTAAGTATGTGTGGTCATAAACAGTAACACGAAATGTTGGAGAGGGAAAGAGGAGAGTGTGAGAGGAAAAGAGAAAAAGGTT
Source organism: Barbatula barbatula (assembly GCA_037178815.1). NCBI lineage: Eukaryota > Metazoa > Chordata > Actinopteri > Cypriniformes > Nemacheilidae > Barbatula > Barbatula barbatula. The sequence continues at coordinate 16,229,237 of CM074084.1, read as the reverse complement.
TGGTTTATGGAGTGTCCAACAAGTTCATGTATATACAAAGAACATTGCAACATGTCTGTCCAGGTTCTTTAAGTGGCCCCATCAGGCTGCGCACAGTAACGTATGTGTAATGGTCACTTTTTCTATCTCTTTTCAGACCAATTAGTCAAATGTTTCTCTCAGCATGAGATTGCTGTGAGCATTGTTTGACCCCTGTGGATATATGGGGGAAATAAGTTCTAGTTTTTGTACTATACTATAAATCTTTAAAAATTGGGAGTGTAAACTAAATATAGATATTTTAAGAAAGTGGTTTTGTGTCCATACAATGGAGGCCAATATTTCTTAATCTTAATTCAAAATATCTACGTTTTTGTGCAGAAAAAAGAGTGAAAGAATAAGAATTTTGGGTGAACTATCCATTTAAGAACCGCTGTTCACAGGGGATAAATTGGGCTGAGGCTGTCCGGGGCACATTGTGTCCCCAGCACATAGCCTAACGACCTCACTCTGCTCCCCGCTTGTGTGCGGCTCTCCTGGTGTTATGGAGCAGCATTCCGTCGTGCCCCAGTATAAATCTGCTGTGCCCAGGTATAAATATCAAGTTCAAGTAACAATTTCCCTTATTTGTTAGTGTGTAGGCCAACTGAAAATACACAGATCATTCATACAATTCTGTGGACGTTAATAAATTAAGATATTTGATATTGACACAAGGAAAGGGCACATGTCTATACAGAAAGATTTTTTTATGTAGCTTTGTACACTGCTGGCATCTACATGGTATTCTACAGTATTTCAAGTCTCTGTATTCCAGCAGCATGTGTTCCTAATACAGCCTCTATAACAGTGCTTATCTGCAGCTTGTGTGCTGTGTGTTAAGTGTTTCAGTTAATGTCAGGGATGCAGCAAACTGGACTGTGGTCCAACCTGCCAAAAACTTGAGCCAATGACCTCGGGTGAGCCAAATTAAAGCACTTAACAAACTCTGAAGCCCACCTGTGTTGTTTAAGTTGTGTACTCGTTTCAACATACCAAAAATACAAATTTGGGAATTTACTAGTTTAGTTTTGCTTTGATTCTGTGTAAGATGGTAGACAAGTACAATCATGTTGCCTGAGTGTCATGAGTTACAAGGCGACAGACTCAGTTGCGGGGAGTAATCTGAAGTATATTGATAAAAGACAAAGAAACGACAGTTTTTGGTGACACAACGAGAAGCACGGAGATTGGCGGGGAGAGGCTCGACCTGTCGAACACCAGATACCCTCATTCGGGAGAGTACTCCCATCTTTGGGGACTTCAATATCCAGCTGGAAAAACCCTATGCTTCTGACTTCCACACTCTCACTGCCTCGTTTGACCTCACACGCCTCGCCACAGCCGGTACTCATAGATCAGGAAACCAGCTTGATCTCATCTACACCCGTAACTGCACCATGGACAACATTAAAGTCACACCTCTTCACATTTCTGACCACTTCTTCATTACTTTCAACATGCACCTCCCTACATGCACTACGCCAACACCACCACCTGTTTCTTTTAGACAGAACCTTCGCTCTCTCTCCCCTAGCACCCTCTCTGCTAAAGTGTCATCCTCTCTTCCTTCCAATTTTGCTTATCTAGATGCTGACACTGCCACCGACACCTTATGCTCTACACTTACATCCTGTCTAGATAATCTCTGTCCTCCAGACAAGCTTGTGCCACCCCTCCTGCCCTTGGCTGTCTGACATCCTCCGTGAACAATGGAGTACACTCAGGGCTGCTGAAAGGAAATGGCACAAGACTGCATAGGCTGCAGCTTTTGCCAGAGGGGAACTAGAATCCCCTGGTTAGGCCTGGTTTCCCTCTGAGGTTTCTTTTTCCTCCAATGGAGTTTTGGGTTCCTCGCCACCGTTTGTATACTGTTTTGAACTGTTTGCATGGCCGGGGGGGTGCTAGAGTTTTAAAGTTTAATTTAATTAACACTGCATTTAGGAATTTATAGTCTGTTTAATATTTGACCTGTGTTTCTCTCTACTTATCTTGGGTGTGTGGTTCTAGGTGATGGCCCCTGTGTGTGAGTGTGTCTGTGAGTGTGTGTGCGTTTGTATGTGTGTCTGTGTGTGTTGGTACGTGTTGTGTTGGAGTGTTTTGTGTGTGTCTGAATCATTGTCTCTGTGTCTATCTTTTTAGTTTTGACTTGCATAAACTAATATGTTTTGCTAATAGTCAATAGGTTTTCTTGTACAGCTGCTTTCTAACAATGACAATTGTAAAAAGCGCTATATAAATAAAGTTGACTTGACTCGACACATAGACAGGCGGAGAAGACCTTCGGCGGTCGGCCGTTGCCTTGGTCCTCTGCGAGGCCGGAACCACAGCATCAAGTTCCTGCGAGGGAAACAGAGAACGTTAATAACCCATCAAACACACAAAAGGGGATATAACTGATGAGGAGACAGGGAGGGTGTACTCGATCCAAGAGAGGTATTGTCCAGGAGCTTGACAATAAACTGCTGTTCAGGATCTGGAAGACAAAGCACAGGTGCAGAGAAAAAACAGGACTTGAGAGTATCAAAGGCTACCTGAGCTTGGGAGTTCCATTTGAATGAAACCTTGGTGGAGGTCAAAGCTGTAACTTGGCCACTTTGCCAAACCCCTGGATAAATCGGCGGTAAAATTTGGCGAAACCCAGGAACAGGGAAAAAGAAGCCGTACCGGCCGGCGAGGAGGAAGGGCGGATGAGCCCAGCTTGCAAAGGCCTTAGATGACACTGTGCAGCAGGCCGCACAGCCCTCAAATGCATGAGCAGGAAATGAAAAACAGGTGCACAGATGAAAGAAGAGAATCCACATAGAGGCTCTGAAAGGAGGGAGACTATGAACTCGCCCCTTCCACCACAAACCCTATGTCTCTAAAACATGTGACTTGTCATATATACTATGTCTCTCTCTCGCTGAGCTCATATGGAACCCGAGACTGTGAATGATGCTCTGTACAATTATTAGAAGTCACTACATTTCATCTTCCTTATACCTGCTTTGGGTATATGATGATTTTTTGTATTGTTGCCATATGTTTTCAGATTTCAATTTTTTGAGGTTAACTTCTGTAAAGAGTAAAATATATACTGTAAGGCAGACAGGGGTTCAATCAGGCTTCAGTTGTCTCTTATTGGCAATCTGTCATAAATCCCTGTCATGAGCCAAGCATTTCACCTTTTTAGTTTTTGTTATGAAATGTGATATCACAGAGTAATACAATGCTGTTGATGGTGGGTGAAACTCAAGAACCTGTCAAGAACATGTCCGGGTCATATTTCAGTCAGTATGAAAAAAAAAATATTCTCATCATTTTAAGACTGTCACAGAACCCACAACGCCTCCTCCTGGTGTCATTAGGTCCCTCTCTCCTGCATACTAGGACTACATATCCCATTATCCATGGTGCGTGTCATTCCTGATCACCTCATTATAGTTTCATCAGTCTCACCTGTGCACCCTCAACTCCCTTTGTGAAGTATTGTGTTACCAAACCTCTGTCTCAGTTGGTATCGCTTGTTACACAGTGCTTTGTCCTTATCTCGTGTATTTGACCTTGGACTTTGAACTCGTTTTTGTGAACCTTTGCTGCCTGCCTCTGTCTATTGCTGGATTGATTTTGATTCTGGATTACCCTTGACGTCTTTTGAGCTATCTTGTTCTCAGTTTGTCTTAACCTTTAATAAACATCTGCAAATGGATTCGACCGTCTCCGCCTCTCTGTCACAAAGACCCATATAGAGTTTATTGAAATGTAATCTAGTAGGGCTGTTAACGATCCGTTAAACGCATCCATAATAAAAAATTGAATTATGTTAAGGATGTCATCCAGAATAAAATTATTTTATATAATATGTATATCTATGTACTCTAATATTCATTTTGGATTTATAAACCCAAAAACATACATACACGTGTATATATTTAGGAAATATTAAGATGTATTTATATTTACCAATAATCACAATACACATACAGTTTATTATTTTAACACACACTTTTATTCTGGATGCAATTAATCGAGATAAATAGCTTGAAATACCTAAATTATATATAAAAAACTATAGATTTATTCTGGATATGATTAATTGTGAGTAATTGCTTAAGATCCCTAAAATCTAGACACTTTTGTGCTATTCACAATTGCTCAAGATGCTTCACATATGTTATGTTGAAACAATGTAAGGTCCGTTTGGACAAAGAGCAAAAGTAAAACCAACCCAGTTCCCTCAGAGACAAAAAGTATTTTCTTTTTTGTTCACCTCATTATTTTCACATTTGGAGTTTACATCTGTGGTCAATGAGACATTAAAACTGATTCAAGTTGAGGTTGTAAGAAAAGCACAACCCTCATTCACTGTTCTCTCTCTCCTCAGTGACCCGCAATGCCTGATAATTCCATCCAAACTTGTAAACTGCCGGTCCAAACCCTCTTTCGCAAGGGCTTTACAAAATTGGCAGGTGGTGTTTGCACTGTGTGAGAACCGTAATGTGCCAGCAGGTATTGAACTGAACCCAGCAGCCAGCGGTCTTCCCTTCACACATGACAGGCAACGTGTCACACAGAGGAGACCGTTCACAGCTAGGCTGTAAACACCATACTTAAAATCACATAGAAGAAAGAAATCTGAACTTAAAAAGCTTGTTTTAGTCACAATTTAAGGGAGCACGGCAGGCAATCCAAAAATGCCCTTTGATGAGCTCAGTAAAACAATTCCCAAGATGGTGGACAAAATAGGTAGGATAATCATCAGAAACACAAAGTTTGCCTAAACGTTTAGCTTGCTTCGGGTACGTGATAATATAAAGAAGACCATTCTCACGATCAACAACCAAATCAATCAACTTGCGTCAGATTTTTTACTAAGGCCTTATATCTCACAGTGCGTGCACCAAAGGTAAAAGTAATTATTTTGTTACCCAATCTTACTGCTCAAATAAAGAGGCTGCTTTTGGCATGAATGCACATGTACTCTCTTCCTTCAAGTACATTAAAAGCACATGCTTGGAAGCAGATAAAAGGCAGACTTTTCCCCTATAGATTGGCAGAGACTTGCATCCACACGTTTATATATTAATGGACTAAGCGCTGCAGTAATTTCATCGAGCACATTACTCTTATTTTGATTGCTGTGGCCAAATACTGGAGGTGTATGTAGCTAGAACAAATTATGAAGATAAGCACATGCACGCCTGCTTTTAATATAGTAATTCGGCACGTATATACTGTATTTAAGTATGTCAAGCTTGACAGCTATGCTGTTAAACAGGTTCACCTAAGTTACACACCATAAATCTTCAGGACTCAAAACAGATTCAAAATGGCAAAGCATCCTTCATGGCCTTAAAAATGCCTTTTTTTCATGCAGGATCCGGAAGGCAATCATGCATATTGCCGCAGGACTGGTATGAGTTTGTTAGAATAAAAAAGTTTTACACTTCCCAGAAGATCTACCAGGTGGCACATCGACTATGTGAGGGAAACTCACATATACTGTGCTTGAATACAAGCTGCTCTGCCGGGCTCGTAACCCTGAAGTGCTTAGTGATGGATGGAATGCCTAACATAAGTCCAGTGGACATATGGAGGCTGGAATAGCGCGCTGACTTGCCTGAAGAGGGGAGAAGGCAAGTCAAGGACCGGGGAGCAGCTGCAGGTTCCCAACCTAGTCATAGATTGAGTTCTCCAGGGGCTCAAATGTGGCCTTACGCAGGCCCACCAGGACCACGTAAGGGTCCCAGGAGGGTACGGATAGCAGACGGGTGGAGGAGTAGCCGTCCGCGCACTCCTTAGGAATTTTCCCCAGCACGACACAAACCGGGGCACTCTGTATAGCGACAGTCGCCTTGTGGTTGGTGCTCTTACCCGAGTGACTGTGTTCACGATCGCGGGAGACCGGTCACTTATGATCTCCTCATCCCGTCCAGGGGCTAGACATGGAGGTTCCAGAGGTCTGGTCTCGGGTGCCAGACCGTGCCCTTCTCAGGGGAATGGGCCAGTGGGGAGTTGCCGTCAGAGTGTGTGCTCCGAGAACCAAGTCTGGTTAGGCCAATTGGCGCAACTAGCAAACTTAGATGCTCCTCTTCCCTGGGTCTGCACAGCACCTTCCGCTTGTCCCTTGGCCAGCTGTGCGCAAAGGCAGCCCTCGGTCAGGTAGCACCCAAGTGTGCAAGGGAGTTGTGCAGGGTAGTGAACAGGACCACCTGTGCCTGCCTGCACTGCTCCCAATGAGCTGGACTGCGTGGGATGGAGTCGCCAACTTCCGCGGAGTGACCTGTAGAGAGAGCTCGTCGGCTGTCTGATCGAGATCATCACGGATATGCAGGGACACCACCCACTGCTGACTGATTGTGTAGTTTCTGTTGGCTTCCTCACAAACTTAACTTTGGTTTCTCTAATTCACTTCCATAGTAGTCCAGTAACAGGACAATATAACCGTCCCCTCTATGCCCCAGCTGTATATCTACTGTATCTGCATGGGCACTGTAAAACAGACAGTAAAAATCATTGTGAAACATCCTATGAAAAATTTACATTGTTTGGGGCCCCAGGTTTAACACATCAAATCAAATCCAGCATCATTTGAAAATGTACATTGTTTAGGGTCAAATAGACAAGGGTAGATTCGATTTATACTGTTGCCAGAAAATATGTCACATTTCTAAAAAGAAAAATGCATTTCCATGTAGTATTATATAATATCTCCTGACAGAGTTTAATTATGTTACAGAAACATATGAAGTGGTAAATAAAACATTATCTTCCAATGACTGCTTCCTTTGGAGTGAAATACATCAGCTCTGATTGAGCCCCTTGCTGTGCGCTGATGGAAATAGAGCCTTCACAGCACCACAGTAAACCATACTTCTGGTGAATTTACGGCTCAGCGATAAGTCCACATTATGGCACGTTTGGCTCAGTTGCTTTGAAGTTCTGAGTTTTCTGCTGTTTATTTATGAGCAGTCCGCAGCAGCACAAGCACTTATATTTCCTTAATGACAGAAGACATATTCATCATCGAAGCAGGATTTTATGTCCTCTCCAGTTTGGCCTACTTGCAGTTTTGCATTTATTTTCTGTTTGCGGAACCTCAGAGACCATTAACAGGAGAACCACAGCCAAGAGCGCTTATTTCACTTGGATTGTTAGTCGCTAGATGTCCGCCATTTTAATTTCAACCGGCAAACCAAAAGTCAGATTAAATTCCAGTTTGACTCAAAGCCAGCTGTCAGCTCAGTACGGCTATACAAATTAACCTTAAACCACTGTTGAAAGATAAGCATAATGGTTGTAAAGCAGTGTTTTGCCTTTGGTTTCGAGTTCAGAGAACTTGTGCTGACTTGTTCAGTCTTTCTCATCTCTCTCTCTCTTTCTCTATATCAGTATCCATAATTTACATTGTTGAGTGTGAGCATAACACATTAATCATACAGTGTGCAGTTCTGCATTTTATAATTCTAGGTGATGACAAGAAGAAACCTAAAAAATGTGATACTCTGGGCCAGGTTGATACTCTGGAGCGGAGCGACGGTGACGATTCGTTTGGAGTTCTTGCCGTCTGACAGCGTGAAGTAGATGAATGTGTGCTTGCTCCCAAACCTCTTCACTCCTTTGTAACCATTCAGTGATAGAAGGCAAGTCTATGGGTTCACCAGAATATGGGAAGAGTGAAGGTTGGAAGCCCAGGATGCATTTGAAAGGAGTGATGCCAGTAGTGGGTTTGATGAGGGAATTCTGAGCATATTCGGCCCAGAACAGATATCTGCTCCATTCAGCTTGGTGTTGTTGACAATAGGAACGCAGGAAGTGAATGACATCTTGATTAAACGTTCAGTTTGTCTGTTGGATTGGGGATTGTAATCGGAAGTGAGGCTGATGTTGACATTGAGGTGTTTGAAGAAGGATTTGCATACCCTGGAGGTGAACTGGGGACCTCAGTCAGAGACGATGTCCTCGGGTAGGCCGTAGAAGCGGAACCCTTAGTTGCAAATAAGTTCAGCAGTGTCCAGTGCAGTAGGAAGTTTGGAAAGATTAATTAGTCGGCAAGCCTTGGAGACACGATCTACTATGGTGAATATGGTGGTAAGTCTGTGATGAAATCGATGGCTATATGAGACCAGGGGCATTGAGGTATGGGGCAGCGGTGTTAAGAGTCCTGCTGGTAGCTGTCTGGAGGATTTGGAAGTGTTACAAGTTATGCAGTTCTGGATGTGTTTGGCAGTGTCTGACGGTAAGGTTGGCCACCAAAAGCGATTCTTGAGTAGCTGGATGGTAGCTGTGATTCTGGGATGTCCTTAACTAGGTGCGACGTGTACCTGTTTGAGCAGTCGTGAGCGTGAGGGTTCTGGAACGAATAAAAGACCTTCGGGACATTCGGATGGAGGTTCTGCTTGGTGATTGAACGATTCGATCTCTGTGATAATATCCCACTGTACTGGAGCCACTAGGAGGTTCTCTAGGATGATGGTGTCATTGGAAAGGAGTTGAACGGGTTCTTCAGTCTGGCGAGAGAGAGCATCAGCTTTGATATTCTTGGAACACGGTCGATAGGAGACAGTAAACTGAAACCTGGTAAAAAATAAGGCCCACCTGGCCTGACAGGGATTCAGACGTTTAGCTGATCGAAGGTATTTAAGATTCTTGTGGTCGGTAAGGATAATGAAAGGTTGGGTCGCTCCCTCCAGCCAGTGTCGCCACTCCTCAAGAGCTAGTTTCATGGCCAACAATTCCCGGTTTCCTACGTCATAGTATCGTTCCGCTGAGGTCAGTTTTCGGGAAAAGAAGGCACAGGGAAACATCTTCTCCGGGTTACCTTGACGTTGGGATAGAATGGCTCCTACCCCTGTGTTGGAGGCATCCACATCCACGATGAATTGGAGTTCAGGGTCTGGATGTCAGAGAATGGAAGCATAAGTGAAAAGGGTCTTGCGTTTATCAAACGCTTGATGTGCTTTGGTGGACCAGTTCAGACGGGAGGTGTGGCGTTTGATCATGGTGGTTAGAGAAGCGGCTATGGTACTGGAATTTCTGATTAAATGTCTGTAGAAGTTTGCAAACCCCAGGAAGCATTGTAGTTCCTTGACGGTTTGGGGTAATGGCCAGTCCAACACTGCCTTGACCTTTCTCTCGTCCATGGCCACACCCTCTTGACTTAAGAGGGTGACTTACATACCCCAGACATGACGTGCTTGTTTAATGAAATTCAAATTTTTCAGCTTTAGCATAGAGTTGGTATTGTAGAAGACGTTTCAAAACCATTCTGCCGGTTGAATATGTTCCTCTAGGGAGTCTGAGTAAACCAGGATATCGTCGATGTAAACAATCACCCATCTGTCCAACATGTCCCGAAAAACGTCACAACTTGAGTGATCTTAGACAGGCAGTGCTTGTGACAGGTGACATCCCATTGAGTGATTTGGCCCTCACTCCAAGATACGTGTGAGTTATGGGTGCGTAACCAAGGCAAACCGAGTATGATGGAATGATGCGGAGCTTGAATGACATAGAATTTAATTCTCTCTTAATGCAGGGTACCGACACACATCTTAATTTCTTCGGTCAAGCAATTAATTTTTCCTCCTCCGATGGGACGACCATCTAGCGTCTCCACTGCCAAGGAAGAATCATAGGGATTTAATTTCAGTTGCTGAAATGAAGCAAATTCATGTGAAATTAAATTACCAGCAGCTCCTGAATCGAGTATGGCAGTGGTGTTAATGACTCGGTCCTTGATGGACAAACGAATGGGGAGTAGGAAACTAGATCTTAATATGTTCTCTCTAGTGTTAGAACTCACCGATTGGGGTTTACTAGCAGGACGAACGGGACAAGATGCTCTCATGTGGCCTGGTTGACCTCAGTATAGGCACATGCAGTTCTGCTGGAGTGAATCCCAGCTGCATGGGCTCGTGAGTGGTGGTTGTTTCGTGACTATAGTGCAGTGCAGTGGTGTTCTGACCTGGCATCAGGAACGTATTAGATTATCAACCTGGATAGCGAGATCAATGTATTCATTCAGGTTCCTGCCCTCATCTCGGCAGGCTAACTCAGACTGCAACTCGACTATTAATCATTTTCTGAAGAGGGTTTTGAGTGTATCCTCTACCCAATTGGTCTGAGTAGCGAGAGTGCGAAAGGTAAGAGTGTACTCAGCGGCTGTGTTTCGTCCTTGAGAGAGATTTAACAACTGTTCTCCCGGATTCCCTCTTGCAGAGGAGTGTTCGAAGACATTACGGAACTGCTGAAGGAATGCCCCGAATGAGGAAAATGATGGACCCTCTGGTCTCCAAATTGCCGTGGCCAATTCTAGTGCTTTTCCGGTGAGTAAAGAACAGACAAAAGCAATGCGCCCTGAATCGTTGGAATAATATGAAGGTTGTTGATCAATGTAAAGGGTGCACTGTAGTAGAAAACCTTTGCATTTGGTTGGGTTCCCGTCACATTTCTCCGGGAAGGCGAGACGCGGGTTGGCTGAAACATTGACGGTGTGTGGAGGTGCACTTTGTGCTTGTTCCATGGGAGCGCTGATGGCTGATGCTTGAAGACTCCTCATGGATTGAACAAGCACCTCAGTTAGCGAAGTGAGATGGTTCAGCTGCTGGTGATGTAGAGATAACCGTGAAGCTTGAGTAGAAAATTAAGTGGTAAGATGCATGACGGCCGCTGGATCGATAGGAATCTATTTGCAGCTTTTATTAAGAATGGTCAAAACAGGCAGGGTAAACACCAGCGAACAGGGCAATACAGGCAAGGCAGAGACAAATGAGATAGGCAAGGCTGAGACAAATCAGATAGGCAAGCAAAGGGTCGAGGCAGGTTGCAAGAATCAGAGTCCAATAAAAAATCCAAGTCAGGGCAGTCAGAAGGGTTTCAGCAACGAGTAACAATGCAGGGTCATGTACAACAATGTGCAGGCTGGTGGTGGTGGTGTAATGGTGTGGGGATGTTTTCTTGGCACACTTTAGGCCCCTTAGTGCCAATTGGGCATCGTTTAAATGCCACAGCCTACCTGAGCATTGTTTCTGACCATGTCCATCCCTTTATGACCACCATGTACCCGTCCTCTGATGGCTACTTCCAGCAGGATAATGCACCATGTCACAAAGCTCGAATCATTTCAAATTGACAATGAGTTCACTGTACTAAAATGGCCCCCACAGTCACCAGATCTCAACCCAATAGAGCATCTTTGGGATGTGGTGGAACGGGAGCTTCGTGCCCTGGATGCATCCCACAAATCTCCATCAACTGCAAGTTGCTATCCTATCGATATGGGCCAACATTTCTAAAAAATGCTTTCAGCACCTTGTTGAATCAATGCCACAGAGAATTAAGGCAGTTCTGAAGGCGAAAGGGGGTCAAACACAGTATTAGTATGGTGTTCCTAATAATGTCAGAAGTGTTTAAACTGGCCTACCTCAGCGATATGTTTGGCAAGCTGAATTAATTAAATCTTTAGCTTCAAGGCTAAGACAAGCACCTACCTCACCTGGCAGACAAGATTAATACATTTAGCCGAAAGCTTGATGTATGGGGCAGGTGCCTTGATCAGCAAAACATAGATGTCTTTGAGAACCTGAGTGAAGTTGCGAAGATCAAAACACTGATTCTGGAGCCACCACAGTTAACCCTTGTATTAAGCAGCACATCTCTTCCCTCAAAGAATTGTTTCAAAAATATTTCCCGAACAGCTCAGTATGCCTGTGTTATGGATCCATTCAATGCAGCAGGTTGGTATTTTGACATTTTATTGAATATTATGCTCATATATTATACATGCATTTTATTTATGCTATGATACTTACTAACTGGAATAGATTGTTGTCAAACAGATTTCTTTATATGACAAATAAAGTAAGCCTATTTATTTATATACTGTCTGGAGCACCTGCTGATTTGGGGTCTGCTGAGGACGACCAGTTTATTTAGATGACATCTGACTCCACCCTGAGGCTCAGTTTTAAAGCTCAGAATCTTAGTGAATTCTGATTTGGCGTGGAGAGGGAGTATCCACTCATCGGGCAGAGAGCTGTGCATTGTTCTTCCCTTTGCCACATCATATCTCTGTGAGATGGGCTTTTCAGCTGTTGCTTCACTGAAAACAAAGTACAGATCTCAGCTGAACATTGAGCATGACTTAAGAGGGGCAGTATCAGGCCTGCAACCCCGCTTTGAGAAATTGTGCAATGCAAAACAGGCCCATTGCAGCCACTAATGCAGAGATAACCTGCCGAATGGATTTCTCTTCTTTTCTTTTTTTTTTACAGATTGCAAAGTGGCACTTTTATATCTTTTCTATTTTTGAAATGAGTAAAAATTCCGACACAGCTGCACTTTTATTTTCTGTATTTTTGAACTCTCTGTTATTTTATGTATATAGTTTGTATTTTAGATACAACTTGTTACTCTGATTCTACTCGTTAGTTCAATAAATTGGAACATATCAAGCTTGTTGCGCATTTCATTATCATTGTGTTGGGGCGATGGGGGCAGATGGGGCTTGAAAATTCCAAATTAAATAGTAGGCAATGACCAAAAAAGTTTGAGAAGAACTGCTCTAAGCGGACCTTGTGCCCAACACGCAGTAATCCATCAACAGGCCGGTTCTGTCTGATGTATCCTCATGAGCTGTTCCCTTCATGGCAACCCATGACCTCATCTAGGTTCAGGGTCACTTTGTAGACTGTAATCCACGAAACCGATATGACTATGGCTGACGGAAGACTATTGGAAGTTTGCTATAAACATCACTTATACTGCTAGTAGTGACGTATAATTATGAGTGAAAGTGTAGTAGGGGTAGGGTGACCAGACGTCCCGTTTTTCCCGGGACAGTCCCGTATTTCAACTCTAATTTTAGTGTCCCGACTTATTATGAAAAAAGCATGATTTGTCCCGTATTTCATTGTTAATATATATATTTTTTCTGAGTGATAGCGTGCGCGAGTAGCCTACTCCTCTCATACGGAATAGCCTAATAAAACTAGCAAATCACCTCATAGTATATTTTCGAGAAAGAAAATCCATCCAATAAGAGAAGGCAGAAGCACAATTCAATTCCATCCAATCACAATTCCCCCAATCATTCTCAACTTGCAGTTAGTTAGTGAAGGCGGAGTCCGACATCAAGTGTAATGTATACGAGACGAGACCACGGATAAGCTTAATTGACTCACTCAAGTTCAATAAATTGTCAAAGAAGCGTTCCTGTACATTCAACGACGATCTTCAGAAAGAGTTTAAATTTCTCAAAAGAGAGTCACAATCAGAGGCAAGCAAATTAAGATGCGACATTTGCGGGGCTCGCTTTTCTATTGCTCACGGAGGCCGAGCCGACATTACGCAGCATATGCACACAAAAAAGCACACGGACGCTGCTAAAAGTAAGTGTGCTACTCCAAGTGTCAGCGATTTTTTTGTGAACCAAAGTTGCGAATCTGATAAAGTACATGCAAGTGAAGGACTTTTTGCATACCATTCTGTTATTCACAGCCATAGTTTTCGGTCAGCTGACTGCACTGCAAAATTGATAAAGAAATTGTATGATCCGAAATTTCAGCTTCAGCTTGCACTAAATCTGAGGCTATAATATGTAACGTTCTTGGTCCTTTGTCAGAGGAAGAAGTTCAGCATGATTTGGACAAGTGCTCATTTGTCACATTAACTGTGGATGCATCCAACCACAAAGACATTAAATTGTTCCCTGTGCTTGTGCGCTACTTCAAGCCACTAGAGGGTGTAAAGGTCAAGATAATCGAATTTTCATCTCTGCCAGGTGAGACATCAGATTTGCAAACTGCCTACATTTCCCATGTCATTGAAAAACATGGCCTTGCTCAGAAAATAGTTGCACTTTGTGCTGATGACACTAACACAAACGTTGGTGGTGTTAAAAGAGCTGGTAAAGGCAACATCTGGAGAAAGCTGCAAATGCAGCTAGGAAGGGATATTCTGGGCATTGGCTGTAGTGCACACATCATCCACAATACCCTGCAAACAGCAGTGGATTGCTTACCGATTGATTTGGACTGTTTTGCTGTGAAGGTATACAAATACTTTCATATCTATACAGTGCGCGTAAAGGAACTCAAGGAGTTTTGTGACTTTGTACAGCTGGACTACCAGAAATTACTGCAGCATGGTAGCACACGTTTCCTCTCTCTTGGTCCATCTCTTGAACGAATTCTGCACCTTTTTGATGCTCTACGTGCATACTTTCTTTCTCAGGAAAAGTGCACAAAGTTTCTGAGAGACTCTTTCAGCAACCCTTGCACAAAACTTTGGCTTGGATTTGCACTTAAGCAAACTGCAGCTTTCCACCGTGCACTGGAGACAGTAGAGCAAGACAATATATCTGCAACAGAAGTGGCATTGCACATATATGATCTGAGAAATGTCTTGCAGGCCAGGCTGGAGGAATCATTTATTCCCTCTGACATCAAAACACAGTTAGACACCCTTGTTGATGCTGGTGACATAAAAGCTGATGATTTTTATTGTGCAGTGAGAAGCTTTTACTCAGCATCAGTGGATTACCTTGATAATTGGAGCTGCTCACTGGAGAACACAAAAGAACTAGAGTGGGTCCTACTGAGAAGTGTTCCAGAATGGAGAGACATTCAGAGCAGCCTCAGCAAATTCTACTCAATAATACCTACTCTCACATCGGTTGACGAAACCATGCTCTTTGATGAGTGGGCCTGTGCCAAAAACATTGTCACTTGTCACCTCACTGAGTGGAACAAAAACAAGGTGGCTGTGTCTGATAGATGGACAGACGTGTTTAGTGAGATGGGAAGCAAGTCACTCAACTTTGGAGTCTTATCTTTGACTGTGGAGTTTGTTTTATGCCTGCCTGGTACATCTGCACCTGTGGAGCGTGTGTTCTCGTTAATGAATGCATCATGGACTGATGAAAAATCTCGACTGAGTGTAACAACAATGAAGGTAATGCTTTTCGTGCGAATTAATTTCGGACTGGACTGCTCTGCATTTTATGATAAACTCTTGAAAGACAAGCGCACACTGGCAAAAATTGGTTCCAGTGAAAAATACAAAACGGCAACAGTGAATGATGCTGTTGCACCTTCTTGTTCCCACTGATCTGCAATTTTATGTAAGTCTACATTTATTTTTTATATAGCTAACAATATTATTAAGTGTAAATACTTGTATGTGTGCAGTAGGTGTTGTGGGTCTGTGGGTTCTGTGTCTGTCCCGTATTCCACTCTGAGAAATCTGGTCACCCTAAGTAGGGGTGTTCCATTTCTTAGGGGAATGTTTTAGCCCTTCCCCTTGTTGCTCTGTTTCAAGGGTAAGGGATATAAAACAGAATTGGGATTGGTCATAAATAATGACAGAATTTTTGGTTTTGAACTATCACTTTAACACAAATATTACACAGAACTGAGAGAAAATACATCATAATCCATAACTTATGTTAAACGGTGTGAGGTTTAATATACTTCAGCACTGAACATACACAACAGGCTCCATGCCGTGACCAACATGGCTGTTTATAGCTTATGCACTCATTTTCAACATTTTGCAGGTTGTGGCTGGTTGTTGGCAACACAATTATAAATCAACTTCAGGTTTCAACGCTGGGGATCCCAGGGGATTGCAGATACCTATGTATAAATGTATAGGATAATGCTATGCAAGTCGCTTTGAAAGCGTCTGCCAAATGTCTAAATGTCAGGTCATGAATATGACAAGACTTTGCATGTTCCAAAACTAACAATGGCAATGAGAGGATAGTGAGTTTGATTTCCAGCGACCTGACATACGAATGCTAAATACTCTGAATGCACTGTAAAGTGATAGTTCAACCAAAAAATAAAAACTGTAATCATTTATTCACCCTCATGTAATTCAAAACCTGTATATAAATCTTTGATCTAGTGAACACAAAACATGTTTTTCAAACAGTCTCACTGGTTTTGTGTCCATATAATGGAAGTCAATTGGGGTCAGTGTTGTTCTTCTAAATGAATTTTGTTTGGGTGAACTTCCCATAAGCAACTTTGAAAAATAGCATAAATCAGATTGTAAAGAACTGAGTGTGTTTTGAAGGAGACCACTGTTCTTGTGTTCTGTATTCTTCAGGGACACAAGTTATTAATTAGTCCACACACACAAACATTCAGACACACACACACATTATCCTCTCTCTGCCCCTCTCTTTCAGGGCGCCTGGCATGCCAGCAGGGCTGTGGAAGAGCTTGGCACACCCCAATTGTGTGATTTTTATACTGGCGTTCCATTCTCATTGCATACCAGTTCACACATCCACTATTTCAAACTGCCTGCCCTGTAAAAATGCATACAGACTAACACAACAAAACACAGTGTTCACTCGTCACGCAAGCCTTTGACAAAGTGCACAATCGCACGCCTGTCAGTATCTCTGCGTTGTCTCACTCAAGCTTGATCTGGGCTACATCTGCTTTTCATTTCATTCGCCATGACATCACAATCGCCAATTGAGCATATTGAGTTTGGGGTGAAGAGCAGTGGCTTTGACATATAATGATATCCTGTTGAAATGAAATTCATCAAATGCTAATTACACTCCTTCAAAAACAGACCAAACACTGAACAGTTCAAAATTATTCTCCAGAAAGTGAACTGGAATTCAAACTAAATAAGTGATACAGTAGCTTTGAAGGAACATAAATACTGCATAATTTAGCCACACAGATGTTGCCTCATAGATGTATGATAGCTGGTTTGCTTCATTCTTTCTCTGTTTATATAGTTAGAAATGATCTTCCTTCAAAAGTGTCTCAACTGAGAATAATATTATAAGAGGGAAACATTAAAGGAGGAAAATGTCTGTGTCTTCTTCATAGCTCAGGTATGAGTGAGCAAATACAAGAACACAATGCACATCTCATCCATTCAGTTGTTTAGTGAAAACTAACAATGTTGGGGAGTTAGATGTCTAGGCTTACACTATATTAGTATCAAAACAGGTCACAGAGATTTAGGAGTGTGTGGGAGGGGTCATGGAAGACAGGAACTACTGCACATGAGACAGGAAGTTGTTTTACTCACAGTTGGTTCTGGAAATGTAAAGGGGTGTGTAAGGCTTCACCTTACTTCAAATATAAATACTTGTGTGGTTGTAAAATATATGCCTGTGTAAACATATATATATATATATAAGAAGTAGGCAGGGAAGTCTGCCGAAAAAGTGGGACAGACACTAAGTAGTGTAAAATCACAAACCAGAACTCTCTTTTTCTTCCATCCAGATAGGGGTACCTTTAGATGTTTTAGTCAGTCCGAATTATTAACATTTTCAAATCACCTAAAAAAATAAAACCAAAAATGGGTATATCCAGGGATATATCGGGAACGATCCTGTGTTTGATAAAGATGATTGTAACAAGATCCATAAAAGGGAAGGAAGGAGGCGGGAACCAGCGAACGTTGTACAAACTTTAATCAAATGAAACAAACAATAAGCACGGAAGTAAAAGACCGACTGCCACCTCAAGTTAGACTGCCGGCCATAAAACAAAAAACTAACTTAACAAATGTCCGAGCCGGTCCTT